>CM039594.1:35658230-35678430 GCA_022457205.1 Saccharum spontaneum
GACCAAACCGAGCTTCCACTTGAGCCTCGTCACCTAGGAGTCCCATCGAGTGTGCCCAAAACGATTTCTATGCCTATGGTATGTTAGGTGCAAACCGTGCACCTATCTTGCTCTAACACTTACACTATCTCCAAACGGACTAAAATGAGATTCCGCACGACCCACGTCACTTACGAGTTCCATCGGGTGCGTCCAAAACAATTTATGAGCCAATGGTACATTCAATCCATATCGTGCACCTATCCTATGTCAAGATTAGCACAATCTCCTAACACTGTCTCAAAACAGATCGAAACGAGATGGCACACGACCCACCTCACCTAGGTGTTCCATCGGGTGCTTCCAATTCTATTTCTAAGCCTACGGTACGTTCGACGCAAACCGTGCACCAATCTTGCATCAAGAGTAGCACTTTCTCCAAACGGACCAAACCGAGCTTCCACTTGAGCCTCGTCACCTAGGATTCCCAACAAATGTGCCCAAAACAATTTCTTTGCCTATGGTATGTTCGGTGCAAACCGTACACCTTGCTTGCACTGACATAAACGTGTCTCCAAATGGACTAAAACGAGATTCCACATGGCCCTCCTCACCAAGGAGTATGATCGGGTGCATAAAAAAGGATTTGTGAGCCCATGGTACGTTTCACGCAAACCGAGCACCTATCTTGCACCGACGCTAACACTGTCTCAAAATAGATCGAAACAAGATTCCACATGACCCACCTCACCTAGGAGTTCCATCGGGTGACCCGCAGACTATTTCCAAGCCTACGGTACGTTCGACGCAAACTGTGCACCAATCTTGCATCAAGAGTAGCACTATCTCCAAACGGACCAAACCAAGCTTTCACTTGAGCCTCGTCACCTAGGAGTCCCATCGAGTGTGCCCAAAACGATTTCTATGCCTATGGTATGTTAGGTGCAAACCGTGCACCTATCTTGCTCTAACACTTACACTGTCTCCAAACGGACTAAAATGAGATTCCACACGACCCACGTCACTTACGAGTTCCATCAGGTGCGTCCAAAACAATTTATGAGCCAATGGTACATTCAATCCATATCGTGCACCTATCCTATGTCAAGATTAGCACAATCTCCTAACACTGTCTCAAAACAGATCGAAACGAGATGGCACACGACCCACCTCACCTAGGAGTTCCATCGGGTGCTTCCAATTCTATTTCTAAGCCTACGGTACGTTCGACGCAAACCGTGCACCAATCTTGCATCAAGAGTAGCACTTTCTCCAAACGGACCAAACCGAGCTTCCACTTGAGCCTCGTCACCTAGGATTCCCAACAAATGTGCCCAACACAATTTCTTTGCCTATGGTATGTTCGGTGCAAACCGTGCACCTTTCTTGCACTAACATAAACTTGTCTCCAAATGGACTAAAACGAGATTCCACATGGCCCTCCTCACCAAGGAGTACGATCGGGTGCATAAAAAAGGATTTATGAGCCCATGGTACGTTTGACGCAAACCGAGCACCTATCTTGCACCGACGCTAACATTGTCTCAAAATAGATCGAAACGAGATTCCACATGACCCACCTCACCTAGGAGTTCCATCGGGTGACACGTAGACTATTTCCAAGCCTACGGTACGTTCGACGCAAACCGTGCACCAATCTTGCATCAAGAGTAGCACTATCTCCAAACGGACCAAACCGAGCTTCCACTTGAGCCTCGTCACCTAGGAGTCCCATCGAGTGTGCCCAAAACGATTTCTATGCCTATGGTATGTTAGGTGCAAACCGTGCACCTATCTTGCTCTAACACTTACACTATCTCCAAACGGACTAAAATGAGATTCCGCACGACCCACGTCACTTACGAGTTCCATCGGGTGCGTCCAAAACAATTTATGAGCCAATGGTACATTCAATCCATATCGTGCACCTATCCTATGTCAAGATTAGCACAATCTCCTAACACTGTCTCAAAACAGATCGAAACGAGATGGGACACGACCCACCTCACCTAGGAGTTCCATCGGGTGCTTCCAATTCTATTTCTAAGCCTACGGTACGTTCGACGCAAACCGTGCACCAATCTTGCATCAAGAGTAGCACTTTCTCCAAACGGACCAAACCGAGCTTCCACTTGAGCCTCGTCACCTAGGATTCCCAACAAATGTGCCCAAAACAATTTCTTTGCCTATGGTATGTTCGGTGCAAACCGTGCACCTTGCTTGCACTGACATAAACGTGTCTCCAAATGGACTAAAACGAGATTCCACATGGCCCTCCTCACCAAGGAGTACGATCGGGTGCATAAAAAAGGATTTATGAGCCCATGGTACGTTTCACGCAAACCGAGCACCTATCTTGCACCGACGCTAACACTGTCTCAAAATAGATCGAAACAAGATTCCACATGACCCACCTCACCTAGGAGTTCCATCGGGTGACCCGCAGACTATTTCCAAGCCTACGGTACGTTCGACGCAAACCGTGCACCAATCTTGCATCAAGAGTAGCACTATCTCCAAACAGACCAAACCGAGCTTTCACTTGAGCCTCGTCACCTAGGAGTCCCATCGAGTGTGCCCAAAACGATTTCTATGCCTATGGTATGTTAGGTGCAAACCGTGCACCTATCTTGCTCTAACACTTACACTGTCTCCAAACGGACTAAAATGAGATTCCACACGACCCACGTCACTTACGAGTTCCATCAGGTGCGTCCAAAACAATTTATGAGCCAATGGTACATTCAATCCATATCGTGCACCTATCCTATGTCAAGATTAGCACAATCTCCTAACACTGTCTCAAAACAGATCGAAACGAGATGGCACACGACCCACCTCACCTAGGAGTTCCATCGGGTGCTTCCAATTCTATTTCTAAGCCTATGGTACGTTCGACGCAAACCGTGCACCAATCTTGCATCAAGAGTAGCACTTTCTCCAAACGGACCAAACCGAGCTTCCACTTGAGCCTCGTCACCTAGGATTCCCAACAAATGTGCCCAAAACAATTTATTTGCCTATGGTATGTTCGGTGCAAACCGTGCACCTTTCTTGCACTAACATAAACTTGTCTCCAAATGGACTAAAACGAGATTCCACATGGCCCTCCTCACCAAGGAGTACGATCGGGTGCATAAAAAAGGATTTATGAGCCCATGGTACGTTTGACGCAAACCGAGCACCTATCTTGCACCGACGCTAACATTGTCTCAAAATAGATCGAAACGAGATTCCACATGACCCACCTCACCTAGGAGTTCCATCGGGTGACACGTAGACTATTTCCAAGCCTACGGTACGTTCGACGCAAACCGTGCACCAATCTTGCATCAAGAGTAGCACTATCTCCAAACGGACCAAACCGAGCTTCCACTTGAGCCTCGTCACCTAGGAGTCCCATCGAGTGTGCCCAAAACGATTTCTATGCCTATGGTATGTTAGGTGCAAACCGTGCACCTATCTTGCTCTAACACTTACACTATCTCCAAACGGACTAAAATGAGATTCCGCACGACCCACGTCACTTACGAGTTCCATCGGGTGCGTCCAAAACAATTTATGAGCCAATGGTACATTCAATCCATATCGTGCACCTATCCTATGTCAAGATTAGCACAATCTCCTAACACTGTCTCAAAACAGATCGAAACGAGATGGCACACGACCCACCTCACCTAGGAGTTCCATCGGGTGCTTCCAATTCTATTTCTAAGCCTACGGTACGTTCGACGCAAACCGTGCACCAATCTTGCATCAAGAGTAGCACTTTCTCCAAACGGACCAAACCGAGCTTCCACTTGAGCCTCGTCACCTAGGATTCCCAACAAATGTGCCCAAAACAATTTCTTTGCTTATGGTATGTTCGGTGCAAACCGTGCACCTTGCTTGCACTGACATAAACGTGTCTCCAAATGGACTAAAACGAGATTCCACATGGCCCTCCTCACCAAGGAGTACGATCGGGTGCATAAAAAAGGATTTATGAGCCCATGGTACGTTTCACGCAAACCGAGCACCTATCTTGCACCGACGCTAACACTGTCTCAAAATAGATCGAAACAAGATTCCACATGACCCACCTCACCTAGGAGTTCCATCGGGTGACCCGCAGACTATTTCCAAGCCTACGGTACGTTCGACGCAAACCGTGCACCAATCTTGCATCAAGAGTAGCACTATCTCCAAACAGACCAAACCAAGCTTTCACTTGAGCCTCGTCACCTAGGAGTCCCATCGAGTGTGCCCAAAACGATTTCTATGCCTATGGTATGTTAGGTGCAAACCGTGCACCTATCTTGCTCTAACACTTACACTGTCTCCAAACGGACTAAAATGAGATTCCACACGACCCACGTCACTTACGAGTTCCATCAGGTGCGTCCAAAACAATTTATGAGCCAATGGTACATTCAATCCATATCGTGCACCTATCCTATGTCAAGATTAGCACAATCTCCTAACACTGTCTCAAAACAGATCGAAACGAGATGGCACACGACCCACCTCACCTAGGAGTTCCATCGGGTGCTTCCAATTCTATTTCTAAGCCTATGGTACGTTCGACGCAAACCGTGCACCAATCTTGCATCAAGAGTAGCACTTTCTCCAAACGGACCAAACCGAGCTTCCACTTGAGCCTCGTCACCTAGGATTCCCAACAAATGTGCCCAAAACAATTTCTTTGCCTATGGTATGTTCGGTGCAAACCGTGCACCTTTCTTGCACTAACATAAACTTGTCTCCAAATGGACTAAAACGAGATTCCACATGGCCCTCCTCACCAAGGAGTACGATCGGGTGCATAAAAAAGGATTTATGAGCCCATGGTACGTTTGACGCAAACCGAGCACCTATCTTGCACCGACGCTAACATTGTCTCAAAATAGATCGAAACGAGATTCCACATGACCCACCTCACCTAGGAGTTCCATCGGGTGACACGTAGACTATTTCCAAGCCTACGGTACGTTCGACGCAAACCGTGCACCAATCTTGCATCAAGAGTAGCACTATCTCCAAACGGACCAAACCGAGCTTCCACTTGAGCCTCGTCACCTAGGAGTCCCATCGAGTGTGCCCAAAACGATTTCTATGCCTATGGTATGTTAGGTGCAAACCGTGCACCTATCTTGCTCTAACACTTACACTATCTCCAAACGGACTAAAATGAGATTCCGCACGACCCACGTCACTTACGAGTTCCATCGGGTGCGTCCAAAACAATTTATGAGCCAATGGTACATTCAATCCATATCGTGCACCTATCCTATGTCAAGATTAGCACAATCTCCTAACACTGTCTCAAAACAGATCGAAACGAGATGGCACACGACCCACCTCACCTAGGAGTTCCATCGGGTGCTTCCAATTCTATTTCTAAGCCTACGGTACGTTCGACGCAAACCGTGCACCAATCTTGCATCAAGAGTAGCACTTTCTCCAAACGGACCAAACCGAGCTTCCACTTGAGCCTCGTCACCTAGGATTCCCAACAAATGTGCCCAAAACAATTTCTTTGCCTATGGTATGTTCGGTGCAAACCGTGCACCTTGCTTGCACTGACATAAACGTGTCTCCAAATGGACTAAAACGAGATTCCACATGGCCCTCCTCACCAAGGAGTACGATCGGGTGCATAAAAAAGGATTTATGAGCCCATGGTACGTTTCACGCAAACCGAGCACCTATCTTGCACCGACGCTAACACTGTCTCAAAATAGATCGAAACAAGATTCCACATGACCCACCTCACCTAGGAGTTCCATCGGGTGACCCGCAGACTATTTCCAAGCCTACGGTACGTTCGACGCAAACCGTGCACCAATCTTGCATCAAGAGTAGCACTATCTCCAAACGGACCAAACCGAGCTTTCACTTGAGCCTCGTCACCTAGGAGTCCCATCGAGTGTGCCCAAAACGATTTCTATGCCTATGGTATGTTAGGTGCAAACCGTGCACCTATCTTGCTCTAACACTTACACTGTCTCCAAACGGACTAAAATGAGATTCCACACGACCCACGTCACTTACGAGTTCCATCAGGTGCGTCCAAAACAATTTATGAGCCAATGGTACATTCAATCCATATCGTGCACCTATCCTATGTCAAGATTAGCACAATCTCCTAACACTGTCTCAAAACAGATCGAAACGAGATGGCACACGACCCACCTCACCTAGGAGTTCCATCGGGTGCTTCCAATTCTATTTCTAAGCCTATGGTACGTTCGACGCAAACCGTGCACCAATCTTGCATCAAGAGTAGCACTTTCTCCAAACGGACCAAACCGAGCTTCCACTTGAGCCTCGTCACCTAGGATTCCCAACAAATGTGCCCAAAACAATTTCTTTGCCTATGGTATGTTCGGTGCAAACCGTGCACCTTTCTTGCACTAACATAAACTTGTCTCCAAATGGACTAAAACGAGATTCCACATGGCCCTCCTCACCAAGGAGTACGATCGGGTGCATAAAAAAGGATTTATGAGCCCATGGTACGTTTGACGCAAACCGAGCACCTATCTTGCACCGACGCTAACATTGTCTCAAAATAGATCGAAACGAGATTCCACATGACCCACCTCACCTAGGAGTTCCATCGGGTGACACGTAGACTATTTCCAAGCCTACGGTACGTTCGACGCAAACCGTGCACCAATCTTGCATCAAGAGTAGCACTATCTCCAAACGGACCAAACCGAGCTTCCACTTGAGCCTCGTCACCTAGGAGTCCCATCGAGTGTGCCCAAAACGATTTCTATGCCTATGGTATGTTAGGTGCAAACCGTGCACCTATCTTGCTCTAACACTTACACTATCTCCAAACGGACTAAAATGAGATTCCGCACGACCCACGTCACTTACGAGTTCCATCGGGTGCGTCCAAAACAATTTATGAGCCAATGGTACATTCAATCCATATCGTGCACCTATCCTATGTCAAGATTAGCACAATCTCCTAACACTGTCTCAAAACAGATCGAAACGAGATGGCACACGACCCACCTCACCTAGGTGTTCCATCGGGTGCTTCCAATTCTATTTCTAAGCCTACGGTACGTTCGACGCAAACCGTGCACCAATCTTGCATCAAGAGTAGCACTTTCTCCAAACGGACCAAACCGAGCTTCCACTTGAGCCTCGTCACCTAGGATTCCCAACAAATGTGCCCAAAACAATTTCTTTGCCTATGGTATGTTCGGTGCAAACCGTACACCTTGCTTGCACTGACATAAACGTGTCTCCAAATGGACTAAAACGAGATTCCACATGGCCCTCCTCACCAAGGAGTATGATCGGGTGCATAAAAAAGGATTTGTGAGCCCATGGTACGTTTCACGCAAACCGAGCACCTATCTTGCACCGACGCTAACACTGTCTCAAAATAGATCGAAACAAGATTCCACATGACCCACCTCACCTAGGAGTTCCATCGGGTGACCCGCAGACTATTTCCAAGCCTACGGTACGTTCGACGCAAACTGTGCACCAATCTTGCATCAAGAGTAGCACTATCTCCAAACGGACCAAACCAAGCTTTCACTTGAGCCTCGTCACCTAGGAGTCCCATCGAGTGTGCCCAAAACGATTTCTATGCCTATGGTATGTTAGGTGCAAACCGTGCACCTATCTTGCTCTAACACTTACACTGTCTCCAAACGGACTAAAATGAGATTCCACACGACCCACGTCACTTACGAGTTCCATCAGGTGCGTCCAAAACAATTTATGAGCCAATGGTACATTCAATCCATATCGTGCACCTATCCTATGTCAAGATTAGCACAATCTCCTAACACTGTCTCAAAACAGATCGAAACGAGATGGCACACGACCCACCTCACCTAGGAGTTCCATCGGGTGCTTCCAATTCTATTTCTAAGCCTACGGTACGTTCGACGCAAACCGTGCACCAATCTTGCATCAAGAGTAGCACTTTCTCCAAACGGACCAAACCGAGCTTCCACTTGAGCCTCGTCACCTAGGATTCCCAACAAATGTGCCCAACACAATTTCTTTGCCTATGGTATGTTCGGTGCAAACCGTGCACCTTTCTTGCACTAACATAAACTTGTCTCCAAATGGACTAAAACGAGATTCCACATGGCCCTCCTCACCAAGGAGTACGATCGGGTGCATAAAAAAGGATTTATGAGCCCATGGTACGTTTGACGCAAACCGAGCACCTATCTTGCACCGACGCTAACATTGTCTCAAAATAGATCGAAACGAGATTCCACATGACCCACCTCACCTAGGAGTTCCATCGGGTGACACGTAGACTATTTCCAAGCCTACGGTACGTTCGACGCAAACCGTGCACCAATCTTGCATCAAGAGTAGCACTATCTCCAAACGGACCAAACCGAGCTTCCACTTGAGCCTCGTCACCTAGGAGTCCCATCGAGTGTGCCCAAAACGATTTCTATGCCTATGGTATGTTAGGTGCAAACCGTGCACCTATCTTGCTCTAACACTTACACTATCTCCAAACGGACTAAAATGAGATTCCGCACGACCCACGTCACTTACGAGTTCCATCGGGTGCGTCCAAAACAATTTATGAGCCAATGGTACATTCAATCCATATCGTGCACCTATCCTATGTCAAGATTAGCACAATCTCCTAACACTGTCTCAAAACAGATCGAAACGAGATGGGACACGACCCACCTCACCTAGGAGTTCCATCGGGTGCTTCCAATTCTATTTCTAAGCCTACGGTACGTTCGACGCAAACCGTGCACCAATCTTGCATCAAGAGTAGCACTTTCTCCAAACGGACCAAACCGAGCTTCCACTTGAGCCTCGTCACCTAGGATTCCCAACAAATGTGCCCAAAACAATTTCTTTGCCTATGGTATGTTCGGTGCAAACCGTGCACCTTGCTTGCACTGACATAAACGTGTCTCCAAATGGACTAAAACGAGATTCCACATGGCCCTCCTCACCAAGGAGTACGATCGGGTGCATAAAAAAGGATTTATGAGCCCATGGTACGTTTCACGCAAACCGAGCACCTATCTTGCACCGACGCTAACACTGTCTCAAAATAGATCGAAACAAGATTCCACATGACCCACCTCACCTAGGAGTTCCATCGGGTGACCCGTAGACTATTTCCAAGCCTACGGTACGTTCGACGCAAACCGTGCACCAATCTTGCATCAAGAGTAGCACTATCTCCAAACAGACCAAACCGAGCTTTCACTTGAGCCTCGTCACCTAGGAGTCCCATCGAGTGTGCCCAAAACGATTTCTATGCCTATGGTATGTTAGGTGCAAACCGTGCACCTATCTTGCTCTAACACTTACACTGTCTCCAAACGGACTAAAATGAGATTCCACATGACCCACGTCACTTACGAGTTCCATCAGGTGCGTCCAAAACAATTTATGAGCCAATGGTACATTCAATCCATATCGTGCACCTATCCTATGTCAAGATTAGCACAATCTCCTAACACTGTCTCAAAACAGATCGAAACGAGATGGCACACGACCCACCTCACCTAGGAGTTCCATCGGGTGCTTCCAATTCTATTTCTAAGCCTATGGTACGTTCGACGCAAACCGTGCACCAATCTTGCATCAAGAGTAGCACTTTCTCCAAACGGACCAAACCGAGCTTCCACTTGAGCCTCGTCACCTAGGATTCCCAACAAATGTGCCCAAAACAATTTCTTTGCCTATGGTATGTTCGGTGCAAACCGTGCACCTTTCTTGCACTAACATAAACTTGTCTCCAAATGGACTAAAACGAGATTCCACATGGCCCTCCTCACCAAGGAGTACGATCGGGTGCATAAAAAAGGATTTATGAGCCCATGGTACGTTTGACGCAAACCGAGCACCTATCTTGCACCGACGCTAACATTGTCTCAAAATAGATCGAAACGAGATTCCACATGACCCACCTCACCTAGGAGTTCCATCGGGTGACACGTAGACTATTTCCAAGCCTACGGTACGTTCGACGCAAACCGTGCACCAATCTTGCATCAAGAGTAGCACTATCTCCAAACGGACCAAACCGAGCTTCCACTTGAGCCTCGTCACCTAGGAGTCCCATCGAGTGTGCCCAAAACGATTTCTATGCCTATGGTATGTTAGGTGCAAACCGTGCACCTATCTTGCTCTAACACTTACACTATCTCCAAACGGACTAAAATGAGATTCCGCACGACCCACGTCACTTACGAGTTCCATCGGGTGCGTCCAAAACAATTTATGAGCCAATGGTACATTCAATCCATATCGTGCACCTATCCTATGTCAAGATTAGCACAATCTCCTAACACTGTCTCAAAACAGATCGAAACGAGATGGCACACGACCCACCTCACCTAGGAGTTCCATCGGGTGCTTCCAATTCTATTTCTAAGCCTACGGTACGTTCGACGCAAACCGTGCACCAATCTTGCATCAAGAGTAGCACTTTCTCCAAACGGACCAAACCGAGCTTCCACTTGAGCCTCGTCACCTAGGATTCCCAACAAATGTGCCCAAAACAATTTCTTTGCCTATGGTATGTTCGGTGCAAACCGTGCACCTTGCTTGCACTGACATAAACGTGTCTCCAAATGGACTAAAACGAGATTCCACATGGCCCTCCTCACCAAGGAGTACGATCGGGTGCATAAAAAAGGATTTATGAGCCCATGGTACGTTTCACGCAAACCGAGCACCTATCTTGCACCGACGCTAACACTGTCTCAAAATAGATCGAAACAAGATTCCACATGACCCACCTCACCTAGGAGTTCCATCGGGTGACCCGCAGACTATTTCCAAGCCTACGGTACGTTCGACGCAAACCGTGCACCAATCTTGCATCAAGAGTAGCACTATCTCCAAACGGACCAAACCAAGCTTTCACTTGAGCCTCGTCACCTAGGAGTCCCATCGAGTGTGCCCAAAACGATTTCTATGCCTATGGTATGTTAGGTGCAAACCGTGCACCTATCTTGCTCTAACACTTACACTGTCTCCAAACAGACTAAAATGAGATTCCACACGACCCACGTCACTTACGAGTTCCATCAGGTGCGTCCAAAACAATTTATGAGCCAATGGTACATTCAATCCATATCGTGCACCTATCCTATGTCAAGATTAGCACAATCTCCTAACACTGTCTCAAAACAGATCGAAACGAGATGGCACACGACCCACCTCACCTAGGAGTTCCATCGGGTGCTTCCAATTCTATTTCTAAGCCTATGGTACGTTCGACGCAAACCGTGCACCAATCTTGCATCAAGAGTAGCACTTTCTCCAAACGGACCAAACCGAGCTTCCACTTGAGCCTCGTCACCTAGGATTCCCAACAAATGTGCCCAAAACAATTTCTTTGCCTATGGTATGTTCGGTGCAAACCGTGCACCTTTCTTGCACTAACATAAACTTGTCTCCAAATGGACTAAAACGAGATTCCACATGGCCCTCCTCACCAAGGAGTACGATCGGGTGCATAAAAAAGGATTTATGAGCCCATGGTACGTTTGACGCAAACCGAGCACCTATCTTGCACCGACGCTAACATTGTCTCAAAATAGATCGAAACGAGATTCCACATGACCCACCTCACCTAGGAGTTCCATCGGGTGACACGTAGACTATTTCCAAGCCTACGGTACGTTCGACGCAAACCGTGCACCAATCTTGCATCAAGAGTAGCACTATCTCCAAACGGACCAAACCGAGCTTCCACTTGAGCCTCGTCACCTAGGAGTCCCATCGAGTGTGCCCAAAACGATTTCTATGCCTATGGTATGTTAGGTGCAAACCGTGCACCTATCTTGCTCTAACACTTACACTATCTCCAAATGGACTAAAATGAGATTCCGCACGACCCACGTCACTTACGAGTTCCATCGGGTGCGTCCAAAACAATTTATGAGCCAATGGTACATTCAATCCATATCGTGCACCTATCCTATGTCAAGATTAGCACAATCTCCTAACACTGTCTCAAAACAGATCGAAACGAGATGGCACACGACCCACCTCACCTAGGAGTTCCATCGGGTGCTTCCAATTCTATTTCTAAGCCTACGGTACGTTCGACGCAAACCGTGCACCAATCTTGCATCAAGAGTAGCACTTTCTCCAAACGGACCAAACCGAGCTTCCACTTGAGCCTCGTCACCTAGGATTCCCAACAAATGTGCCCAAAACAATTTCTTTGCCTATGGTATGTTCGGTGCAAACCGTACACCTTGCTTGCACTGACATAAACGTGTCTCCAAATGGACTAAAACGAGATTCCACATGGCCCTCCTCACCAAGGAGTATGATCGGGTGCATAAAAAAGGATTTGTGAGCCCATGGTACGTTTCACGCAAACCGAGCACCTATCTTGCACCGACGCTAACACTGTCTCAAAATAGATCGAAACAAGATTCCACATGACCCACCTCACCTAGGAGTTCCATCGGGTGACCCGCAGACTATTTCCAAGCCTACGGTACGTTCGACGCAAACTGTGCACCAATCTTGCATCAAGAGTAGCACTATCTCCAAACGGACCAAACCAAGCTTTCACTTGAGCCTCGTCACCTAGGAGTCCCATCGAGTGTGCCCAAAACGATTTCTATGCCTATGGTATGTTAGGTGCAAACCGTGCACCTATCTTGCTCTAACACTTACACTGTCTCCAAACGGACTAAAATGAGATTCCACACGACCCACGTCACTTACGAGTTCCATCAGGTGCGTCCAAAACAATTTATGAGCCAATGGTACATTCAATCCATATCGTGCACCTATCCTATGTCAAGATTAGCACAATCTCCTAACACTGTCTCAAAACAGATCGAAACGAGATGGCACACGACCCACCTCACCTAGGAGTTCCATCGGGTGCTTCCAATTCTATTTCCAAGCCTACGGTACGTTCGACGCAAACCATGCACCAATCTTGCATCAAGAGTAGCACTATCTCCAAATGGACCAAACCGAGCTTCCACTTGAGCCTCGTCACCTAGGAGTCCCATCGAGTGTGCCCAAAACGATTTCTATGCCTATGGTATGTTCGGTGCAAACCGTGCACCTATCTTGCTCTGACACTAACACTGTCTCCAAACGGACTAAAATGAGATTCCACACGACCCACGTCACTTACGAGTTCCATCGGGTGCGTCCAAAACTTTTTATGAGCCCATGGTACGTGTAGTGCAAATAATGCACCTATCTTGCGTCAAGGTTAGCACTGTCTTCAAACGGACCGAACACAGCTCCACCAAACCCTCATCACTTAGAAGTACCATCGGGTGCGTCTAAAAGGATTTATGAGCCTATGGTACGTTTGACACAAACCGAGCACCTATCTTGCACCGATGCAAACACTGTCTCAAAATAGATCGAAACGAGATTCCACATGACCCACCTCACCTAGGAGTTCCATCGGGTGCCTCCAAGACTATTTCTGAGCCTAAGGTATGTTTGACACAAACCCTACACCAATCTTGCATCAAGATTAGCACTCTCTCCAAATGGACCAAATCGAGCTTCCACTGGAGCCTCGTCACCTTAGAGTCCCATCGAGTGTGTCGAAAATGATTTCTGTGCCAATGGTATGTTCGGTGCAAACCATGCACCAATCTTGCACTGACAGTAACACTGTCTCCAAATGGACTAAAACGAGATTCCACACGACCCTCATCACTTACGAGTTCCTTCGGGTGTGTCCAAAACTATTTATGAGCCAATGGTACATTCAATCCATACCGTGCACCTATCCTGTGTCAAGATTAGCGCTATCTCCTAACACTGTCTCAAAATAGATCGAAACGAGATGGCACACGACCCACCTCACCTAGGAGTTTCATCGGGTGCTTCCAATTCTATTTCTAAGCCTACGGTACGTTCGACGCAAACCGTGCACCAATCTTGCATCAAGAGTAGCACTTTCTCCAAACGGACCAAACCGAGCTTCCACTTGAGCCTCGTCACCTAGGATTCCCAACAAATGTGCCCAAAACAATTTCTTTGCCTATGGTATGTTCGGTGCAAACCGTGCACCTTTCTTGCACTGACATAAACGTGTCTCCCAATGGACTAAAACGAGATTCCACATGGCCCTCCTCACCAAGGAGTACGATCGGGTGCATAAAAAAGGATTTATGAGCCCATGGTACGTTTGACGCAAACCGAGCACCTATCTTGCACCGACGCTAACACTGTCTCAAAATAGATCGAAACGAGATTCCACATGACCCACCTCACCTAGGAGTTCCATCGGGTGACCCACAGACTATTTCCAAGCCTACGGTACGTTCGACGCAAACCGTGCACCAATCTTGCATCAAGAGTAGCACTATCTCCAAACGGACCAAACCGAGCTTCCACTTGAGCCTCGTCACCTAGGAGTCCCATCGAGTGTGCCCAAAATGATTTCTATGCCTATGGTATGTTCGGTGCAAACCGTACACCTATCTTGCTCTAACACTAACACTGTCTCCAAACGGACTAAAATGAGATTCCACACGACCCACGTCACTTACGAGTTCCATCGGGTGCGTCCAAAACTTTTTATGAGCCCATGGTACGTGCAGTGCAAACAATGCACCTATCTTGCATCAAGGTTAGCACTGTCTCCAAACGGACCAAACACAGCTCCACCAGACCGTCGTCACCTAGAAGTACCATCAGGTGCGTCTAAAAGGATTTATGAGCCTATGGTATGTTTGACACAAACCGAGCACCTATCTTGCACCGATGCTAACACTGTCTCAAAACAGATCGAAACGAGACTCCACATGACCCACCTCACCTAGGAGTTCCATCGGGTGCCTCCAAGACTATTTATGAGCCTAAGTTATGTTCAACACAAACCCTGCACCAATCTTGCATCAAGATTAGCACTCTCTCCAAACGGACCAAATCGAGCTTCCACTTGAGCCTCGTCACCTTGGAGTCCCATCGAGTATGTCTAAAATGATTTCTGTGCCAATGGTATGTTCGGTGCAAACCGTGCACCAATCTTGCACTGACTGTAACACTGTCTCCAAACGGACTAAAACGAGATTCCACACGACCCACGTCACTTACGAGTTCCATCGGGTGCGTCCAAAACTATTTATGAGCCAATGGTACATTCAATCCATATCGTGCACCTATCCTATGTCAAGATTAGCACAATCTCCTAACACTGTCTCAAAACAGATCGAAACGAGATGGCACACGACCCACCTCACCTAGGAGTTCCATCGGGTGCTTCTAATTCTATTTCCAAGCCTACGGTACGTTTGACGCAAACCGTGCACCAATCTTGCATCAAGAGTAGCACTATCTCCAAACGGACCAAACCGAGCTTCCACTTGAGCATCGTCACCTAGGAGTCCCATCGAGTGTGCCCAAAACGATTTCTATGCCTATGGTATGTTCGGTGCAAACTATGCACCTATCTTGCTCTAACACTAACACTGTCTCCAAACGTACTAAAATGAGATTCCACACGACCCACGTCACTTACGAGTTCCATCGGGTGCGTCCAAAACTTTTTATGAGCCCATGGTACGTGCAGTGCAAACAATGCACCTATCTTGCGTCAAGGTTAGCACTGTCTCCAGACGGACCGAACACAGCTCCACCGGACCCTCATCACCTAGAAGTACCATCGGGTGCGTCTAAAAGGATTTATGAGCCTATGGTACGTTTGAAACAAACCGAGCACCTATCTTGCACTGACGCTAACACTGTCTCAAAATAGATCAAAACGAGACTCCACATGACCCACCTCACCTTGGAGTTCCATCGGGTGCCTCCAAGACTATTTCTAGGCCTATGGTATGTTTGACACAAACCCTGCACCAATCTTGCATCAAGATTAGCACTCTCTCCAAACGGACCAAATCGAGCTTCCACTTCAGCCTCATCACCTTGGAGTCCCATCAAGTGTGTCCAAAATGATTTCTGTGCCAGTGATATGTTCGGTGCAAACCATGCACCAATCTTGCACTGACACTAACACTGTCTCCAAACGGACTAAAACGAGATTCCACACGACCCTCGTCACTTACGAGTTCCAACGGGTGCGTCCAAAACAATTTATGAGCCAATGGTACAATCAATCCATACCATGCACCTATCCTGTGTCAAGATTAGCACTATCTCCTAACACTATCTCAAAACAGATCAAAACGAGATAGCACACGACCCACCTCACCTAGGAGTTCCATCAGGTGCCTCCAATACTATTTCTAAGCCAACGGTACGTTCGACGCAAACCGTGCACCAATCTTGCATCAAGAGTAGCACTATCTCCAAACAGACCAAACCGAGCTTCCACTTGAGCCTCGTCACCTAGGATTCCCATCAAATGTGCCCAAACCAATTTCTATGCCTATGGTATGTTCGGTGCAAACCGTGCACCTTTCTTGCACTAACATAAATGAGTCTCCAAATGGACTAAAACGAGATTCCACGTGGCCCTTGTCACCTAGGAGTACGATCGGGTGCGTCTAAATGGATTTATGAGCCCATGGTACGTTTGACGCAAACCGAGCACCTATCTTGCACCGATGCTAACACTGTCTCAAAACAGATCGAAACGAGATTCCACATGACCCACCTCACCTAGGAGTTCCATCTGGTGACTCAAAGACTATTTCCGAGCCTACAATACGTTCGACGCAAACCGTGCACCAATCTTACATCAAGAGTAGCACTATCTCCAAACGGACCAATCCGAGCTTCCACTTGAGCCTGTCACCTAGGAGTCCCATCGAGTGTGCCCCAAAATGATTTCTATGTCTATGGTATGATCGGTGCAAACCGTGTACCTTTCTTGCACTAACATAAACATGTCTCCAAATGGACTAAAACGAGATTCCACATGGCCCTCGTCACCTAGGAGTACGATCGGGGGTGCGTCTAAAAGGATTTATGAGGCCATGGTACGTTTGACGCAAACCGAGCACCTCTCTTGCACCGACGCTAACACTATCTCAAAAAAATCAAAACAAGATTCCACATGACTCACCTCACCTAAGAGTTCCATCGGGTGCCTTCAATACTATTTCCGAGCCTGCGGTACGTTCGACGCAAACCGTGCACCAATCTTGCATCAAGAGTAGCACTACCTCCAACGGACCAAACCGTGCTTCCACTTGAGCCTCGTCACCTAGGAGTCCCATCGGGTGTGCCCAAAACAATTTCTATGCCTATGGTATGTTCGGTGCAACCGTGTACCTTTCTTGCACTGACATAAACATATCTCCAAATAGACTAAAACTCTCTCCACATGGCCCTCGTCACCTAGGAGTATCATCGAGTGCGTCTAAAAGGATTTATGAGGTCATGGTACGTTTGACGCAAACCGAGCACCTCTCTTGCACCGACGCTAACACTGTCTCAAAACAGATCGAAACGAGATTCCACATGACTCACCTCACCTAGGAGTTCCACCTGGTGCCTCCAATACTATTTCCGAGCCTACGGTACGTTCGACGTAAACCGTGCACCAATCTTGCATCAAGGGTAGCACTACTCCAAACGAACCAAACCGTGCTTCCACTTGAGCCTCGTCACTTAGGAGTCCCATCGGGTGTGCCCAAAAATGATTTCGATGCATATGGTATGTTCGGTGCAAACTGTGCACCTATCTTGTTTCTGACACTAACACAATCTTCAAACGGACTAAAATGAGATTCCACACGACCCACGTCACTTACGAGTTCCATCGGGTGCGTCCAAAACTATTTATGAGCAAATGGTACGTGCAGTGCAAACCGTGCACCTATCCTGTGTCAAGGTTAGCACTGTCTCCAAACGGACTGAACATAGCTCCACCTGACCCTCGTCACCTAGAAGTACCCTCGTCACCTAGAAGTACCATCGGGTGCGTCTAAGAGGATTTATGAGCCTATGGTACGTTTGACACAAATCGAGCACCCAACTTGCACCGACGCTAACACTATCTCAAAATAGATCGAAACAAGACTCACATAACCCACCTCACCTAAGAGTTCCATCAGGTGCCTCCAAGACTATTTCTGAGCCTACGGTATGTTCGACACAAACTGTGCCACCAATGTTGCATCAAGATTAGCACTCTCTCCAAACGGAACAAATCGAGCTTCCACTTGAGCCTCGTCACCTTAGAGTCCCATCGAGTGTGTCCAAAATGATTTCTGTGCCTATGGTATGTCGGTGCAAACCGTGCACCAATCTTGCACTGACACTAACATTATCTCCAAATGGACTAAAACGAGATTCCACACGACCCTTGTCACTTACGAGTTCCATCGGGTGCGTCCAAAACTATTTATGAGCCAATGGTTCATTCAATCCATACCGTGCACCTATCCTGTGTCAAGATTAGCACTATCTCCTAACACTGTCTCAAAACAGATCGAAACGAGATGCCACATGACCCACCCTCACCTAGGTGTTCCATCGGGTGCCTCCAATACTATTTCTAAGCCTACGATACGTTCGACGCAAACGGTGCACCAATCTTGCATCAAGAGTAGCACTATCTCCAAACGGACCAAACCGAGCTTCTACTTGAGCCTCGTCACCTAGGATTCCCTCAAATGTGCCCAAAACAATTTCTATGCCTATGGTATGTTCGGTGCAAACCGTGCACCTTTCTTGCACTGACATAAATGTGTCTCCAAATGGACTAAAACGAGATTCCACACGGCCCTCGTCACCTAGGAGTACGATCGGGTGCGTCTAAAAGGATTTATGAGCCCATGGTACGTTTGATGCAAACTGTGCACCTATCTTGCACCGACGCTAAAACTGTCTCAAAACAGATCGAAACGAGATTCCACATGACCCACCTCACCTAGGAGTTCCATCGGGTGACTCGAAGACTATTTCTGAGCCTACGATACGTTCGACACAACCGTGCTACAATCTTGCATCAAGAGTAGCACTATCTCCAAACGGACCAATCGAGCTTCCACTTGAGCCTCATCACCTAGGAGTCCCATCGAGTGTGCCCCAAAATGAATTGTATGTCTATGGTATGTTTGGTGCAAACCATGTACCTTTCTTGCACTGACATAAACATGTCTCCAAATGACTAAAACGAGATTCCACATGGCCCTCGTCACCTAGGAGTACGATCGAGTGCGTGTAAAAGGATTTATGAGGCCATGGTATGTTTGAGGTAGACCGAGCACCTCTCTTGCATTGACGCTAAAACTGTCTCAAAACAGATCGAAACGAGATTCCACATGACTCACCTCACCTAGGAGTTCCATCGGGTGCCTCCAAGACTATTTCCGAGCCTATGGTACGTTCGACGCAAACCATGCACCAATCTTGCATCAAGAGTAGCACTACCTCCAAACGGACCAAACCGTGCTTCCACTTGAGGCTCATCACCTAGGAGTCCATCGGGTGTGCCCAAAACAATTTCTATGCCTACGGTATGTTCGGTGCAAACCGTGTACCTTTCTTGCACTGACATAAACATATCTCCAAATGGACTAAAACTCTCTCCACATGGCCCTCGTCACCTAGGAGTACCATCGAGTGCGTCTAAAAGGATTTATGAGGTCATGGTACGTTTGACGCAAACCGAGCACCTCTCTTGCACCGACGCTAGCACTGTCTCAAAACAGATCGAAACGAGATTTCACATGACTCACCTCACCTAGGAGTTCCACCCTGGTGCCTCCAATACTATTTCCAAGCCTACGGTACGTTCGACGCAAACCGTGCACCAATCTTGCATCAAGAGTAGTACTAACTCCAAACGGACCAAACTGTGCTTCCAATTGAGGCCTCGTCACCTAGGAGTCCCATCGCGTGTGCCCAAAAATGATTTCTATGCATATGGTATGTTCGGTGCAAACTGTGCACCTATCTTGTTCTGACACTAACACTATCTCCAAACGGACTAAAATGAGATTCCACATGACCCACGTCACTTACGAGTTCCATCGGGTGCGTCCAAAACTATTTATGAGCAAAGGGTACGTGCAGTGCAAACTGTGCACCTATCCTGCGTTAAGGTTAGCACTGTCTCCAAACGGACTGAACATAGCTCCACCAGGCCCTCGTCACCTAGAAGTACCCTCGTCACCTAGAAGTACCATCGGGTGCGTCTAAGAGGATTTATGAGCCTATGGTATGTTTCACACAAACCGAGCACCCATCTTGCACCGACGCTAACACTGTCTCAAAACAGATCAAAATGAGACTCCACATGACCCACCTCACCTAGGAGTTCCATCGGGTGCCTCCAAGACTATTT
>CM039594.1:35678530-35700344 GCA_022457205.1 Saccharum spontaneum
GTACCTCAATACCTGCATACACCCGGCAACAAGCCATGTGGATGCATCACACATGGGGCCCCAAGTTTCGTAGCGGCACCAAGGGTTATGATTACGACTCACTACCAAATATATTACCGACAGCACCTCGATATTCCCAAGCCAAAGGGAGAGGAGAGCTTTAAGAAGGGACGAAAAAAAACCTTTGTAAAATGGTTTTGGAAGCCATATTTTTTTGAAAACAAGCTTTAAAATCTTTTGTTTTGCAATTCTTGTAAGGAGGAAGGCCACAACCATTGGATTTTGAAATCAAACCAGCACAAAGATATGTGGAATAGGTTGTGCCCTGCTTTGGTTTTTCGAAACTCAAATCGAAACTTTGAATTTTGGTCGAAATAGATCAAACCCTTAAAAAGAGATTTTTGGAAATACTTTAATAAATTTTTGGTTTAAGCAATCAAAGTTTTATAGATGGGTTTTTGTTTTTTTCCAAAACCTCTTTTGAATGGATTTTTAGAAACATTTGGGCCTTTTGAGAGGGGAAGTTTTTGAAACCAAACCATTTTGTAATCTTCGCCAAACAGACCTTTTGGATGAAAGATGTTTTGAATTAGCGGGTACGCGGAGTTCGTAATCATTTTGGATGAAAATGTTTAGCAAATACCCAAAACTTTTCAAGATGAGTAGTTTTGACACCCTGTTTGAATGATGAGGGGGGTGACATGCAAAACTTTTGAATTCTGGGTTGAAATCAATGCAAGTTTCGAAAACAAAATCTTTTGAAAGCCTTTGTTTTTCGAATCAAAACATACCATTTTTTTAATTCAACAGGTTTTGAAACTCATTTTAGTTTTGCAAACAAGGAGTCACTTCCCTTTTCATTTGAATCAAATAGAACTAGTTTTGAAGGTGACTTGAAATCATTTCTTATTTTGAAGAGGTAAAGCTTTCGTAATCAAACTTTGTTTTTTTTGAAAACCTTTTCTCCAAGCAACACTTTTGAAACTAGACCTAGAAAGTTAATTTTGGTTTTGGTAAAATTTTGGAAAGATTATAAACAAAATCTTTTCGCAAGGATTTTGTTTAATAAATCAATTGTAATCCATTTTTTTCCTTGGAAGCGAGGTTTATTTTGAAAGGAATTTGGCTCCTAGGTTGAAATCAAAAGCTTTTAAAACAAACTGAGCCAAAAACTTTGGTTTGAAAACGTTTTGTTGATTGAAAAGCAAAACTTTGGTTTTTCGGAAGTGAAATCTTAACACTTTTTGAAAGGACACGGGTTCTCAAACTGTTTCACAAATAGCTTTTGAAATCAAGTCGGATTGAGAAAAGATTAAAAATTGCTTTTCTTTTGAAAGAGGATAATCTTTTAAGAAGTTTTGAAACATTTCCTCCGAAATAGAAACTCTTTTGCTAAAGAGGAGGCTTTTTGAAACAACGGAGGGAGGGCAATTTTGAAAATTCATTTAGTTGAGAGCCAGAAACAGTTTTTGAAACAGTTTGGGAAAGACATGATGCATCAGATTCATATTTTAACTCTTGTTAGTCGGGGGTCACTTATCCAGTCATAGGATGGCATTGGGTTTGGCCAGCTAGGTTACCCAGTACCTGGAGTCTCACATACACAAAATAGCTTCTACAGCTTACACTCAAACAATAAGAAGCATAAGAAGCACAACAAACACAAGATCCAGGCACACAAGCAGCATTACAATTCCTATATGCATAGTGTTGACAGAAGGTGACTCCTAAACCTTCAAGCCTCACACATGTACCGACTAGCGTGGGCGGTAAGGGGTATATTTCCTAAAGGTCAACTTTCCCTGTTTGGGGAGGCGAGTTAGCAGCAGAATTCAAGGCGAGGAGGGATACAAGTGTTAGCACCCATAATTCTACTCCAGACAAGATGTTTTGGCTTCTAAACTAGTGTTTGGTTCTACGGGTCTCGTCCTAGGGTCAAGTATGGCTCTGATACCACCTGAAACGATCTTGATTTTCCTCGAAGGGAAAATCCACAGATACGAATTATAATGTGATAGCCCACGAAAGAAACCCATCACATTATCAATTATCAGATGATATCATAGTCATACATCTCAGAACTACAAATTACAAAGTTTTACAGCACTTGTTAACACACCTATTACATCATTATCTAGCGGAAACTCACGCGTCTTCATCAGAGTTGTTGTAGCGCGTCAGCAGGTGAAGGCTCCTCCTCCAGGCAATCATCAGAGTTGGTGTAGAAAGACAGTGGGTGTAGACTCCATCTCCAAAACCAAACTTGAGCGTAGGAACGAAACCACCTAATCCTTCTAACTTCGTTATTACTGCAAGTCAGGAAAACTGCACACCGCCAGATGTGTGCAGGCCATGGTCAGCACCGATGAGCTTTAGTGGAAAAGAGGAAAAGGGATCTGGCGATCCTATAATACATGTTCATTAATAAGTATATAATAATAGTTCATCAAGTTTTAACCCATCTCTTACACATGTTCTCCCATCCCATCACATCTCAACACCACACCACATCTCATCTCACTCTCTCATCGGCATGGACGACTCCCTCTCGTCCATGCCTCAACGGCCAAGGCCAAATCACACTAAAACCCAGGGAAGGTAGAAGGACTCCTCTCACTAGTCAAGTGAAGTTGTACTTAGGAAAGGTCCATAGCCAACAAGTTGGCGTATGTATCGATCGATCAACCAGAAACTCTGCAGAGGTTTACACTACCCACAAGATCACCATCATCGACGATCCGGGTCGTCTAGGCTGATAACGGGCCGCCTTCCAACTAGACATGATGCCACCCTATCACTTAGAACTGGGGCCATGTCGGAGTACCTCGTACACCGGCACGCTGAGACTGTGAGACGTAGTACTTGGCCCCTCAGGTACTATGCTGTCTTAGGAGGGTGTGGGCACTCGACGCCCGTAACACCTACACTATCCGCTAACCTCCCAATAGTAGTGGCACCTACACTATCCGTCTCCTTCCTACAGAAGCGAGTGGATGTGCAAGGATTCCTAAGACCCGGTCCACGGACATATCAGTCCTTAGGGTGACTAAGCAGGATATCTTCACAAGGGGAAAACCGTTTTCCGCTCAACGGAACACCCGGCACCCCGTGCCATCACAGCACCTCCCATCCCGGGGCTTCATCCCACGAAGACACTCCACCCTGGGACCTCTCCCTGTCACATGTACCCGCCACAGGCACCTCACATGGCGAACGCCCAGGTAGCGCCCTCCGGCAAGACTCATCCTCGCGACTCGTCGTAGATCCTGCTCGGTCGACTCGACCCTCACCACACACCCAAGACGCACGCCAAGATCTCCCCAAGTTCATTACCAAGTTATTACCGTGTTCTCGGCACCACGTGCCTTACCCACTTGCAATCCCTTCTCCAAGCATCACATCACAGATATAATGCAAGTAAGAGTAAAGCAGTAAGTAGTAAGCGAGCGTCTAGCCTAACAGCGGGTGTGCAGGGGAACAGGCTGCGACAAGGTAATGGCTCACAAGCAATCTACCATGCAACCTATCACAGTTCATTTGCATAAAAGTAAAGCACTAGCATCTACATTTTAGCATGCCTAATAGGATCCTCTAGAGTAAGGTGCTGCCATGACACCTGCGATGTCGAGGTAGTAGAGGTACAAGTCTCTGTTAGTTGGTGCAGTCGATCGGTACGAGTCTCCACCTCCCAGGTCAGCTCCACTTTACTGGTTCTGCTATCCTCTGCTTTCCCTTCCTCCAACAGGGTTCCGGTCCGATCAACGCTACCTCGCGAGGGCATCACACATAGCAAGAGAACAATCAATATTCACAAAAAGGCCAAGACTCGAAAGGGGCGACCCAAGAAAGAGCACAAGAAGAAGCCTTCTTAGCCCTCTCGGCGGATATCCGATCCCTGGGCCAAGAAACACGGGTGGTGTTTTACCAAGCACGAGCTTAAGCCTTAGCCTAGCCAATACTTCTTGGGCCGATTGTGTCGACCTGCATGGCTAAAAATAGAAATGGCATAGGCCCTAGCTCATCCTAAGCAAACACCACGGCTCGTGGCTTTCGATCTGAGCATCATGGAGACTGACGAGAACCGAAAGGACTATAAGCAGGAGAAGTTTTGTTCTCTCTCAATCCGTGCGCCATTATAATTGACGAGAACCGAGAGAGGGTGGAACAGGGGAGAGAAGAGAGAGGTGGTCTACTTCTTCCAATACACATGCCATGGCAAAGGACAGGGCATCAAAAGAGGAGACACGTAAAAGAACACGAACACTCAATCTACCCGTAGGGTACCTCGACCTAGGTGCACTAACTGCACTAAGACATCTCTATGTTCTGAGGCGGTGCGGTTGTCACCACGAGAACCATAGAAATGCTACAGTCAACTAAGGTACAAGCATACGAGGGCTTGAGCACGAAGAGCAAAGGATGAAAGAAACACGGGACTCCCCTTCCCTTGACCCACACGCCATAGAAATCGGCGGAAATCGAAAGGATGGAAATCAACGCAGCAATAAACACCAACAAGCGAAGAGGCTCAACCCAAATCTTACTGGATCGACAGGGGTTGAGAACAAAAAGTGGAGACAAGAGACAATGGAATCCATACCCTTTCATCCAACTCGTCATGGAACGGGTGACGGTTGGGTGAAGAAAGGCACGATCCCCCGATCCAAACCCACTCGTAGGGCGCCACAACCTACATGCAACCAGAACGACACTTTGCAATTCCCAAGGTTCATAACGATGTGGTTATCATCACTAGATCCAAAAGAATGATACGGTCCAAGTGGCACAAGCATACGAATGGTTAGGATAAAAATAGGAGAACAAAAGAGGTGGAGCCTGATGGTCATGGCGAGGTGGCTCGCGACCATGAGCTTCACCTCAACGAGTTGGCTTCCATTGTTTAACGATTGTCATTACCCGATTCACCTTTACTAGACCGGCCACGGAGGGCTCGTCAGGTGCGGATAAAAGCCGCATTGTTGTCGAGTCCGAAGTGGCCAAATCCGAGAGCCGAACCAGGTTACCGATGATCGTTGCCGAACAGAGACAACTAAACACGGGGGAAGCGAGTTAGGCTCGGCATTGTGGCCACGGCGGGATGAACCCACGACCGAATGGACGAGCGAACTACGAACCCCTGATCGGCTCGAAGGCACGGACCACAAGAAAACAAACACACGAGAACCCGAACACGACCACACAAGAACAGAATGACACAACTCGGAGTAGCACATACCCATAGCGAGGGAGATAGACCGGCACGAAGGCACGGCACAAGTAGACCGTGTATAAGATAGAACATGATCAAGTAGCAAGTATATGATAGATGACATTACAAGGATGTATAAGCAAATAAAGAGAAAGAAATGCAGAGCTTTTGCCGACGTCGAGAACGGTGTCGGCTAAGTTCCAAGACTTGACCTTGTTGCCAAGAAGGCGGAGGGCTGTTGCCGCATGTTCTGGAACATGGCAGCAGAGTTGGTGGCCTCCCTGCAAGACAGAGATTCACGGCACAAAGGCCGGACAGTGAGTTGGCGAACGTGATGATGTGGTGCCGCGAGTCTAGAACGAGCAGTGAGGTGGTGCTGATGTCCGTTCCGCCGAGGGTAGAGGAGGGCGGTGGCCACATTCTCGGCAGCGGCTCCTCTGTAGTGGTGAATACCATGGCACAAGGGCCAGCTTTAGCGTGACAGCGATGAACAAGGGAAAAAGAAACGGGGCTTTTCCCCTTCGGGTGTGTCTAAAAGGATTTATGAGCCTATCGTACGTGCAGTGCAAACCGTGCACCTATCTTGCGTCAAGGTTAGCACTGTGTCCAAACAGACCGAACAGATCTCCACTAGACCCTCGTCACCTAGGAGTACGATCGGGTGCGTCTAAAAGGATTTATGAGCCCATGGTACGTTTGACGCAAACCGAGCACCTATCTTGCACCGACGCTAACACTATCTCAAAACAGATCGAAACGAGATTCCACATGACCCACCTCACCTAGGAGTTCCATCGGGTGACTCGAAGACTATTTCTGAGCCTACGGTACGTTCGACGCAAACCGTGCTACAATCTTGAATCAAAAGTAGCACTATCTCCAAACGGACCAAACCAAGCTTACACTTGAGCCTCGTCACCTAGGAGTCCCATCGAGTGTGCCCAAAACAATTTCTATGCCTATGGTATATTCAGTGCAAACCATGCACCTATCTTGCTCTGACACTAACACTGTCTCCAAATGGACTAAAACGAGATTCCACGCGACCCACGTCACTTACGAGTTCCATCGGGTGCATCCAAAACTTTTTATGAGCCCATGGTACGTGCACTGCAAACAAAGCACCTATCTTGCGTCAAGGTTAGCACTGTCTCCAAACGGACCGAACACAGCTCCACCAGACCCTCGTCACCTGGAAGTATCATCGGGTGCGTCTAAAAGGATTTATGAGCCTATGGTACTTTTGACACAAACCGAGCACCTATCTTGCAGCGACGCTAACACTGTCTCAAAACAGATCAAAACGAGACTCCACATGACCCACCTCACCTAGGAGTTCCATCGGGTGCCTCCAAGACTATTTCTGAGCCTAAGGTATGTTCGACACAAACCCTGCACCAATCTTGCATCAAGATTAGCACTCTCTCCAACACAGACCAAATCAAGCTTCCACTTGAGCCACGTCACCTTGGAGTCCCATCGAGTGTGTCCAAAATGATTTCTGTGCCTATGGTATGTTTGGTGCAAACCGTGCACCAATCTTGCACTTACACTAACACTGTCTCCAAACGGACTAAAACGAGATTCCACACGACCCTCGTCACTTACGAGTTCCATCGGGTGCGTCCAAAACTATTTATGAGCCAATGGTACATTCAATCCATACCGTGCACCTATCCTGTGTCAAGATTAGCACTATCTCCTAACACTGTCTCAAACACAGATCAAAATGAGATGGCACAGGACCCACCTCACCTAGGAGTTCCATCGGGTGCTTCCAATTCTATTTCTAAGCCAATGGTATGTTCGACGCAAACCGTGCGCCAATCTTGCATCAAGAGTAGCACTATCTCCAAACGAACCAAACTAAGCTTCGACTTGAGCCTCGTCACCTAGGATTCCCATCAAATGTGCCCAAAACAATTTCTATGCCTATGGTACGTTCGGTGCAAACCGTGCACCTTTCTTGCACTGACATAAACGTGTCTCCAAATGGACTAAAACGAGATTCCACCTGGCCCTCGTCACCTAGGAGTACGATCGGGTGCGTCTAAAAGGATTTATGAGCCCATGGTACGTTTGACGCAAACCGAGCACCTATCTTGCACCGACGCTAACACTGTCTCCAAATAGATCGAAATGAGATTCCACATGACCCACCTCACCTAGGAGTTCAATCGGGTGACTCGAAGACTATTTTCGAGCCTACGGTACGTTCGACGCAAACCGTGCTACAGTCTTGCATCAAGAGTAGCACTATCTCCAAACGGACCAAACCAAGCTTCCACTTGAGCCTCATCACCTAGGAGTCCCATCGAGTGTGCCTATGGTATGTTCGGTGCAAACCGTGCACCTATCTTGCTCTGACACTAACACTATCTCCAAACGGACTAAAACGAGATTCCACGCGACCCACGTCACTTACGAGTTCCATCGGGTGCGTCCAAAACTTTTTATGAGCCCATGGTACGTGCAGTGCAAACAAAGCACCTATCTTGCGTCAAGGTTAGCACTATCTCCAAACGGACTGAACACAGCTCCACCAGACCCTTGTCACCTAGAAGTACCATCGGGTGCGTGCAAAAGGATTTATGAGCCTATTGTATGTTTAACACAAACCGAGCACCTATCTTGCACCGACGCTAACACAGTCTCAAAACAGATCGAAACGAGACTCCACATGACCCACCTCACCTTGGAGTTCCATCGGGTGCCTCCAATACTATTTCTAAGCCTACGGTATGTTCGACACAAACCCTGCACCAATCTTGCATCAAGATTAGCACTCTCTCTAAACGGACCAAATCGAGCTTCCACTTGAGCCTCGTCACCTTGGAGTCCCATCGAGTGTGTCCAAAATGATTTATGTGCCAGTGATATGTTCTGTGCAAACCGTGCACCAATCTTGCACTGACACTAACATTGTATCCAAACGGACTAAAACAAGATTCCACATGACCCTCGTCACTTACGACTTCCATCGGGTGCGTCCAAAGCTATTTATGAGCCAATGGTACATTCAATCCATACTGTGCACCTATCCTGTGTCAAGATTAGCACTATCTCCTAACACTGTCTCAAAACAGATCGAAACGAGATGGCACAGGACCCACCGCACCTAGGAGTTCTATCGGGTGCTTCCAATTCTATTTCTAAGCCTATGGTACATTTGACGCAAACCGTGCACCAATCTTGCATCAAGAGTAGCACTATCTCCAAACGGACCAAACCGAGCTTCCACTTGAGCCTCGTCACCTAGGAGTCCCATCAAATGTGCCCCAAAATGATTTCTATGTCTATGGTATGTTCGGTGCAAACCATGTACCTTTCTTGCACTGACATAAACATGTCTCCAAATGGACTAAAACGAGATTCCACATGGCCCTCGTCACCTAGGAGTACGATCGGGTGCGTCTAATAGGATTTATGAGGCCATGGTACGTTTGACGCAAACCGAGCACCTCTCTTGCACCAACGCTAACACTGTCTCAAAACAGATCGGAACGAGATTCCACATGACTCACCTCACCTAGGAGTTCCATCGGGTGCCTCCAATACTATTTCCGAGCCTACGGTACGTTCGACGCAAACCATGCACCAATCTTGCATCAAGAGTAGCACTACCTCCAAACGGACCAAACTGTGCTTCCACTTGAGCCTCATCACCTAGGAGTCCCATCGGGTGTGCCCAAAACAATTTCTATGCCTATGGTATGTTCGGTGCAAACCGTGTACCTTTCTTGCACTGACATAAACATGTCTCCAAATGGACTAAAACGAGATTCCACATGGCCCTCGTCACCAAGGAGTTCCATCGGGTGCTTCCAATTCTATTTCTAAGCCTACGGTACGTTCGACGCAAACCGTGCACCAATCTTGCATCAAGAGTAGCACTATCTCCAAACAGACCAAATTAAGCTTCTACTTGAGCCTCGTCACCTAGGATTCCCATCAAATGTGCCCAAAACAATTTCTATGCCTATGGTTGTTCGGTGCAAACCGTGCACCTTTCTTGCACTGACATAAACGTGTCTCCAAATGGACTAAAACGAGATTCCACATGGCCCTCATCACCTAGGAGTATGATCAGGTGCGTCCAAAGCTATTTATGAGCCAATGGTACATTCAATCCATACCGTGCACCTATCCTGTGTCAAGATTAGCACTATCTCCTAACACTGTCTCAAAACAGATCGAAACGAGATGGCACAGCACCCACCTCACCTAGGAGTTCCATCGGGTGCTTCCAATTCTATTTCTAAGCCTACGGTACATTTTACGCAAACCGTGCACCAATCTTGCATCAAGAGTAGCACTATCTCCAAACGGACCAATCCGAGTTTCCACTTGAGCCTCGTCACCTAGGAGTCCCATCGAGTGTGCCCCAAAACAATTTCTAAGTCTATGGTATGTTCAGTGCAAACCATGTACCTTTCTTGCACTGACATAAACATGTCTCCAAATGGACTAAAACGAGATTCCACATGGCCCTCGTCACCTAGGAGTACGATCGGGTGCGTCTAATAGGATTTATGAGGCCATGGTACATTTGACGCAAACCGAGCACCTCTCTTGCACCGACGCTAACACTGTCTCAAAACAGATCGAAACGCGATTCCACATGACCCACCTCACCTAGGAGTTCCATCGGGTGACTCGAAGACTATTTCCGAGCCTACGGTACGTTCGACGCAAACCGTGCTACAATCTTGCATCAAGAGTAGCACTATCTCCAAACGGACCAAACCGAGCTTCCACTTGAGCCTCGTCACCTAGGAGTCCCATCGGATGTGCCCAAAACAATTTCTATGCCTATGGTATGTTCGGTGCAAACCGTGCACCTATCTTGCTCTGACACTAACACTGTCTCCAAACAGACTAAAACAAGATTCCACGCGACCCACGTCACTTACGAGTTCCGTCGGGTGCGTTCAAAACTTTTTTATGAGCCCATGGTATGTGCAGTGCAAACAAAGCACCTATCTTGCGTCAAGGTTAGCATTGTCTCCAAACGGACCGAACACAGCTCCACCAGACCCTCGTCACCTAGAAGTACCATCGGGTGCGTCTAAAAGGATTTATGAACCTATGGTACATTTGACACAAACCGAGCACCTATCTTGCACCGATGCAAACACTGTCTCAATAGATTGAAACGAGACTCCACATGACCCACCTCACCTAGGAGTTCCATCGGGTGCCTCCAAGATAATTTATGAGCCTACGGTACGTTCGACACCAACCGTGCACCAATCTTGCATCAAGATTAGCACTATCTCCAAACGGACCAAATCGAGCTTCCACTTGAGCCTCATCATCATGGAGTCCCATCGAGTGTGTCCAAAATGATTTCTGTGCCTACGGTATGTTCAGTGCAAACCGTGCACCAATCTTGCACTGACACTAACACTGTCTCCAAACGGACTAAAACGAGATTCTACACGACCCTCGTCACTTATGAGTTCCATCGGGTGCGTCCAAAACTATTTATGAGCCAATGCTACATCCAATCCATACCGTGCACCTATCCTGCATCAAGATAGCACTATCTCCTAACACTATCTCAAAACAGATCGAAACAAGATGCCACACAACCCACCTCACCTAGGAGTTCCATCGGGTGCCTCCAATACTATTTCTAAGCCTATCTTGCTCTGACACTAACAATATCTCCAAACGGACTAAAACGAGATTTCACACGACCCTCGTCACTTACGAGTTCCATCGGGTGCGTCCAAAACTATTTATGAGCCAATGGTACATTTAGTGCAAACCTTGCACCTATCCTGCGTCAAGATTAGCACTATCTCCTAAAAGTGTCTCAAAACAGATTGAAACGAAATGCCACATGACCCACGTCACCTAGGAGTTCCATCGGGTGCCTCCAATACGATTTTTGAGCCTACGGTACGTTTGACGCAAACCATGCACCAATCTTGCATCAAGAGTAGCACTATCTCCAAACGGACCAAACCGAGCTTCCACTTGAGCCTCGTCACCTAGGATTCCCATCAAATGTGCCCAAAACAATTTCTATGCCTATGGTATGTTCGGTGCAAACCGTGCACCTTTCTTGCACTGACATAAATGTGTCTCCATCTAGACTAAAACGAGATTCCACATGGCCCTCGTCACCTAGGAGTACCATTAGGTGCGTCTAAAAGGATTTATGAGCCCATGGTACGTTTGACGCAAACCGAGCACCTATCTTGCACTGACGCTAACACTGTCTCAAAACAGATCGAAATGAGATTCCACATGACCCACCACACCTAGGAGTTCCATCAGGTGACTCGAAGACTATTTCCGAGCCAACGGTACGTTCGACGCAATCCATGCACCAATCTTGCAACAAGAGTAGCACTATCTCCAAACGGACCAAACCGAGCTTCCACTTGAGCCTCGTTACCTAGGAGTCCCATCGAGTGTGCCCAAAATGATTTCTATGCCTATGGTATGTTCGGTGCAAACCGTGCACCTGTCTTGCTCTGACACTAACAATGTCTCCAAACGGACTTAAATGAGATTCCACACGACCCACGTCACTTACGAGGTCCATCGGGTGCGTCCAAAACTTTTTATGAGCCCATGGTACGTGCAGTGCAGACCGTGCACCTATCTTGCGTCATGGTTTGCACTGTCTCCAAATGGACCGAACAGAGCTCCACCAGACCCTCGTCACCTAGAGGTACCATCGAGTGCGTCTAAAAGGATTTATGAGCCTATGGTACGTTTGACACAAACTGAGCACCTATCTTGCACCGACGCTAACACTGTCTCAAAACAGATCGAAACGAGACTCCGCATGACCCACCTCACCTAGGATTTCCATCGAGTGCCTCCAAGACTATTTCTGAGCCTACGGTACGTTCGACACAAATCGTGCACCAACCTTGCATCAAGATTAGCACTATCTCCAACCAGACCAAATTGAGCTTCCACTTGAGCCTCGTCACCTTGGAGACCCACCGAGTATGTCCAAAATGATTTCTGTGCCTATGGTATGTTTGGTGCAAACCGTGCACCAATCTTGCACTGACACTAACACTGTCTCCAAACGGACTAAAACGAGATTCCACACGACCCTCGTCACTTTCGAGTTCCATCGGGTGCGTCCAAAACTATTTATGAGCCAATGGTACATTCAATCCATACCGTGCAATTATCCTGTGTCAAGATCAGCACTATCTCCTAACACTGTCTCAAAACAGATCGAAACGAGATGGCACACGACCCACCTCACCTAGGAGTTCCATCGGGTGCTTCCAATTCTATTTCTAAGCCTACGGTACATTTTACGCAAACCGTGCACCAATCTTGCATCAAGAGTAGCACTTTCTCCAAACGGACCAAACCGAGCTTCCACTTGAGCCTCGTCACCTAGGATTCCCAACAAATGTGCCCAAAACAATTTCTTTGCCTATGGTATGTTCGGTGCAAACCGTGCACCTTTCTTGCACTAACATAAACTTGTCTCCAAATGGACTAAAACGAGATTCCACATGGCCCTCCTCACCAAGGAGTACGATCGGGTGCATAAAAAAGGATTTATGAGCCCATGGTACGTTTGACGCAAACCGAGCACCTATCTTGCACCGACGCTAACATTGTCTCAAAATAGATCAAAACGAGATTCTACATGACCCACCTCACCTAGGAGTTCCATCGGGTGACACGTAGACTATTTCCAAGCCTACGGTACGTTCGACGCAAACCGTGCACCAATCTTGCATCAAGAGTAGCACTATCTCCAAACGGACCAAACCGAGCTTCCACTTGAGCCTCGTCACCTAGGAGTCCCATCGAGTGTGCCCAAAACGATTTCTATGCCTATGGTATGTTAGGTGCAAACCGTGCACCTATCTTGCTCTAACACTTACACTATCTCCAAACGGACTAAAATGAGATTCCGCACGACCCACGTCACTTACGAGTTCCATCGGGTGCGTCCAAAACAATTTATGAGCCAATGGTACATTCAATCCATATCGTGCACCTATCCTATGTCAAGATTAGCACAATCTCCTAACACTGTCTCAAAACAGATCGAAACGAGATGGCACACGACCCACCTCACCTAGGAGTTCCATCGGGTGCTTCCAATTCTATTTCGAAGCCTACGGTACGTTCGATGCAAACCGTGCACCAATCTTGCATCAAGAGTAGCACTTTCTCCAAACGGACCAAACCGAGCTTCCACTTGAGCCTCGTCACCTAGGATTCCCAACAAATGTGCCCAAAACAATTTCTTTGCCTATGGTATGTTCGGTGCAAACCGTGCACCTTGCTTGCACTGACATAAACGTGTCTCCAAATGGACTAAAACGAGATTAGCACTATATCCTAACACTATCTCAAAACAGATCGAAACAAGATGCCACACGACCCACCTCACCTAGGAGTTCCATCGGGTGCCTCTAATACTATTTCTAAGCCTACGGTACGTTCAACGCAAACCGTGCACCAATCTTGCATCAAGAGTAGCACTATCTCCAAACACACCAAACCGAGCTTCCAGTTGAGCCTCGTCACCTAGGAGTCCCATCGAGTGTGTCCAAAATGATTTCTGTGCCTATGGTATGTTCGGTGCAAACCGTGCACCAATCTTGCACTGACACTAATACTGTCTCCAAACAGACTAAAACGAGATTCTACACGACCCTCGTCACTTACGAGTTGCATCGGGTGCGTCCAAAACTATTTATGAGCCAATGCTACTTTCAATCCATACTGTGCACCTATCCTGCGTCAAGATTAGCACTATCTCCTAACACTGTCTCAAAACAGATCAAAACAAGAAGCCACACGACCCACCTCACCTATGAGTTCCATCCGGTGCCTCCAAAACTATTTCTAAGCCTACGGTATGTTCGACGCAAACCGTGCACCAATCTTGCATCAAGAGTAGCACTATCTCCAAATGGACCAAACTGAGCTTCCACTTGAGCCTCGTCACCTAGGAGTCCCTTCGAGTGTGCCCCAAAACAATTTCTACGCCTATGGTATGTTCGGTGCAAATCGTGCACCTATCTTACTCTGACACTAACAATATCTCCAAACAGACTAAAACGAGATTCCACACGACCCTCGTCACTTATGAGTTTCATCGGGTGCGTCCAAAACTTTTTATGAGCCAATGGTACATTCAGTGCAAACCTTGCACCTATCCTACGTCAAGATTAGCACTATCTCCTAAGAAGTGTCTCAAAACAGATCGAAATGAATGCCACATGACCCATGTCACCTAGGAGTTCCATCGGGTGCCTCCAATACGATTTTTGAGCCTACGGTACGTTCGACGCAAACCGTGCACCAATCTTGCATCATGAGTAGCACTATTTCCAAACAGACCAAACCGAGCTTCCACTTGAGCCTCGTCACCTAGGATTCCCATCAAATGTGCCCAAAACAATTTCTATGCCTATGGTATGTTCGGTGCAAACCGTGCACCTTTCTTGCACTGACATAAACGTGTCTCCATCTAGACTAAAATGAGATTCCACATGGCCGTCATCACCTAGGAGTACCATCAGGTGCGTCTAAAAGGATTTATGAGCCCATGGTACGTTTGACGCAAACTGAGCACCTATCTTGCACTGACGCTAACACTGTCGCAAAACAGATCGAAATGAGATTCCACATGTCCCACCTCACCTAGGAGTTCCATCGGGTGACTCAAAGACTATTTCCGAGCCTACGGTACGTTCAACGCAAACCGTGCACCAATCTTGCATCAAGAGTCGCACTACCTCCAAACGGACCAAACCGAGCTTCCACTTGAGCCTCGTTACCTAGGAGTCCCATCGAGTGTGCCCAAAATGATTTCTATGCCTATGGTATGTTCGGTGCAAACCGTGCACCTATCTTGCTCTAACACTAACACTGTCTCCAAACGGACTTAAACGAGATTCCACACGACCCACGTCACTTACGAGGTCCATCGGGTGTGTCCAAAACTTTTTATGAGCCCATGGTACGTGCAGTGCAGACCGTGCACATATCTTGCGTCATGGTTAGCACTGTCTCCAAATGGACTGAACAGAGCTCCACCAGACCCTCGTCACCTAGAGGTACCATCGGGTGCGTCTAAAAGGATTTATGAGCCTATGGTACATTTGACACAAACCGAGCACCTATCTTACACCGACGCTAACACTGTCTCAAAACAGATCGAAACGAGACTCCACATGACCCACCTCACCTAGGAGTTCCATCGGGTGCCTCCAAGACTATTTCTGAGCCTACGGTACGTTCGACACAAATCGTGCACCAATCTTGCATCAAGATTAGCACTATCTCCAAACAGACCAAATTGAGCTTCCACTTGAGCCTTGTCACCTTGGAGTCCCACCGAGTATGTCCAAAATGATTTCTGTGCCTATGGTATGTTCGGTGCAAACCGTGCACCAATCTTGCACTGACACTAACACTGTCTCCAAACGGACTAAAACGAGATTCTACACGACCCTCGTCACTTACGAGTTCCATCGGGTGCGTCCAAAACTATTTATGAGCCAATGGTACATTCAATCCATACAATGCACCTATCCTGCGTCAAGATTAGCACTATATCCTAACACTATCTCAAAACAGATCGAAACAAGATGCCACACGACCCACCTCACCTAGGAGTTCCATCGGGTGCCTCCAATACTATTTCTAAGCCTACGGTACGTTCGATGCAAACCGTGCACCAATCTTGCATCAAGAGTAGCACTATCTCCAAACAGACCAAACCAAGCTTCTAGTTGAGCCTCGTCACCTTGGAGTCCCATCGAGTGTGCCCCAAAATGATTTCTATGCCCATGGTATGTTCGGTGCAAATCATGCACCTATCTTGCTCTGACACTAACACTATCTCCAAACGGACTAAAACGAGATTCCACACGACCCTCGTCACTTTCGAGTTCCATCGGGTGCGTCTAAAACTATTTATGAGCCAATGGTACATTCAGTGCAAACCTTGCACCTATCCTGCGTCAAGATTAGCACTATCTTCTAAAAGTGTCTCAAAACAGATCAAAACAAGATGCCACACGACCCACCTCACCTAGGAGTTCCATCGGGTGCCTCCAATACTATTTCTAAGCCTACGGTACATTCGACGCAAACTGTGCACCAATCTTGCATCAAGAGTAGCACTATCTCCAAACGGACCAAACCGAGCTTCCACTTGAGCCTCGTCACCTAGGAGTCCCATCGAGTGTGCCCCAAAATGATTTCTATGCCCATGGTATGTTCGGTGCAAATCGTGCACCTATCTAGCTCTAACACTAACACTATCTCCAAACGGACTAAAACGAGATTCCACACGACCCTCGTCACTTTCGAGTTCCATCGGGTGCCTCCAATACAATTTTTGAGCCTACGGTACGTTCGACGCAAATCGTGCACCAATCTTGCATCAAGAGTAGCACTATCTCCAAACGGACCAAACCGAGCTTCCACTTGAGCCTCGTCACCTAGGATTCCCATCAAATGTGCCCAAAACAATTTCTATGCCTATTGTATGTTCGGTGCAAACCGTGCATCTTTCTTGCACTAACATAAACGTGTCTCCATCTGGACTAAAATGAGATTCCACATGGCTCTTCTCACCTAGGACTACCATCGGGTGCGTCTAAAAGGATTTATGAGCCCATGGTACGTTTGACGCAAACCGAGCACCTATCTTGCACTGACGCTAACACTGTCTCAAAACAGATCGAAACGAGATTCCACTTGACCCACCTCACCTAGGTGTTCCATCGGGTGACTCATAGACTATTTCCGAGCGTATGGTACATTCGACGCAATCCGTGCACCAATGTTGCAGCAAGAGTAGCACTATCTCCAAACGGACCAAACCGAGCTTCCACTTGAGCCTCCTCACCTAGGAGTCCCATCCGGTGTGCCCAAAACGATTTCTATGCCTATAGTATGTTCGGTGCAAACCGTGCACCTATCTTGCTCTAACACTAGCAGTCTCCAAACAGACTGAACAGAGCTCCACCAGACCCTCGTCACCTAGAAGTACCATTGGGTGCGTCTAAAAGGATTTATGAGCCTATGGTACGTTTGACACAAACCGAGCACCTATCTTGCACCGACGCTAACAATGTCTCAAAATAGATCGAAATGAGACTGCACATGACCCACCTCACCTAGGAGTTCCATCGGGTGCATCCAAGACTATTTCTGAGCCTACGGTACGTTCGACACAAACCGTGCACCAATCTTGCATCAAGAGTAGCACTATCTCTAAACGGACCAAACCGAGCTTCGACATGAGCCTCATCACCTAGGAGTCCCATCGAGTGTGGCCCAAAACGATTTCTATGCCTACAATATGTTCAGTGCAAACCGTGCACCTATCTTGCTATGACACTAACACTATCTCCAAATGGACTAAAATGAGTTTCCACACGACCCACATTACTTACGAGTTCCATCGGGTGCGTCCAAAACTAGTGCATCTTTCTGGCATCAAGGTTAGCACTGTCTCCAAATGGACCGAACAGAGCTCCACCAGACCCTCGTCACCTAGAAGTACCATCGGGTGCGTCTAAAAGGATTTATGAGCCTATGGTATGTTTGACTCAAACCGAGCACCTACCTTGCATCGACGCTAACACTGTCTCCAAATAGATCGAAATGATACTCCACATGACCCACCTCACCTTGGAGTTCCATCGGGTGCCTCCAAGACTATTTTTGAGCCTACGGTACGTTCGACAGAAACTGTGCACCAATCTTGCATCAAGCTTAGCACAATCTCCAAGCGGACCAAATCGAGCTTCCACTTGAGCCTCGTCACCTTGGAGTCCCATCGAGTGTGTCCAAAATGATTTCTGTGCCTATGGTATGTTCGGTGCAAACCGTGCACCAATCTTGCACTGACACTAACAGTCTCCAAACGGACTAAAACGAGATTCCACATGACCCTCGTCAATTACGAGTTCAATCGGGTGCGTACAAAACTATTTATGAGCCAATGGTACATTCAATCCGTACCGTGCACCTATCCAGCGTTAAGATTAGCACTATCTCCTAACACTGTCTCAAACACAGATCGAAACGAGATGCCACACGACCCACCTCACCTAGTAGTTTCATCGGGGGCCTTCAATACTATTTCTAAGCCTACGGTACGTTCGACGCAAACCATGCACCAATCTTGCATCAAGAGTAGCACTATCTCCAAACGGACCAAACCGAGCTTCCACTTCAGCCGCGTCATCTACGAGTCACATCGAGTGTGCCCCAAAATGATTTCTAAGCCTATGGTATGTTCGGTGCAAACCGTGCACCTTTCTTGCACTGACATAAACATGTCTCCAAATGGACTAAAACGAGTTTCCACATGAACCACGTCACCTAGTAGTACCATCGGGTGTGTCTAAAAGGATTTATGAGCCTATCGCACGTGCAGTGCAAACCGTGCACCTATCTTGCGTCAAGGTTAGCACTGTCTCCAAATAGACCGAACAGATCTCCACCAGACCCTCGTCACCTAGGAGTACCATCGGGTGTGTCTAAAAGGATTTATGAGCCCATGGTACGTTTGATGCAAAACGAGCACCTATCTTCCACCAACGCTAACACAGTCTCAAAACAAATCGAAACGAGAGTCCACATGACCCACCTCACCTAGGAGTTCCTTCGGGTGCCTCCAGTACTATTTCTAAGCCTACGGTACATTCGACGCAAACCGTGCACCAATCTTGCATCAAGAGTAGCACTATCTCCAAACGGACCGAACCGAGCTTCCACTTGAGCCTCGCCACCTAGGAGTCCCATCGAGTGTGCCCCAAAATGATTTCTATGCCTATGGTATGTTCAGTGCAAACCGTGCACCTATCTTGCTCTGACACTAACACTATCTCCAAACGGACTAAAATGAGTTTCCACACGACCCACGTTACTTACGAGTTCCATCGGGTGCGTCCAAAACTAGTGCATCTATCTGGCATCAAGGTTAGCACTGTCTCCAAATGGACCGAACAGAGCTCCACCAGACCCTCGTCACCTAGAAGTACCATCGGGAGTGTCTAAAAGGATTTATGAGCCTTTGGTACGTTTGACACAAACCGAGCACCTATCTCGCACCGACGCTAATACTGTCTCAAAACAGATCGAAACGAGACTCCACATGACCCACCTCACCTAGGAGTTCCATCGGGTGCCTCCAAGACTATTTATGAGTCTACGGTACATTCGACACAAACCGTGCACCAATCTTGCATCAAGATTAGCAACATCTCCAAACAGACCAAATCGAGCTTCCACTTGAGCCTCGTCACCTTGGAGCCCCATCGAGTGTGTCCAAAATGATTTCTGTGCCTATGGTATGTTCGGTGCAAACCGTGCACCAATCTAGCACTGACACTAACACTGTCTCCAAACGGACTAAGACGAGATTCCACACGACCCTCATCACTTACGAGTTCCATCGGGTGCGTCTAAAACTACTTATGAGCCAATGGTACATTCAATCCATACCGTGCACCTATCCTGCGTCAAGATTAGCACTATCTCCTAACACTGTCTCAAAACAGATCGAAACAAGATGCCATATGACCCACCTCACCTAGGAGTTCCATCGGGTGCCTCCAATACTATTTCTAAGCTTACGGTACGTTAGACGCAAACCGTGCACCAATCTTGCATTAAGAGTAGCACTATCTCCAAATGGACCAAACCAAGCTTCCACTTGAGCCTCGTCACCTAGGAGTCCCATCGAGTGTGCCCCAAAACGATTTCTATGCCTATGGTATGTTTGGTGTAAACCGTGCACCTATCTTGCTCTAACACGAACACTATCTCCAAATGGACTAAAACGAGATTCCACACGACCCTCGTCACTTACAAGTTCCATCGGGTGCGTCCAAAACTATTTATGAGCTAATGGTACATTTAGTGCAAACCTTGCACCTATCCTACGTCAAGATTAGCACTATCTCCTAAAAGTGTCTCAAAACAGATCAAAACGAAATGCCACATGACCCACGTCACTTACGAGTTCCATCGGGTGCCTCCAATACATTTTTGGAGCCTACGGTACGTTCGACGCAGACCGTGCACCAATCTTGCATCAAGGGTAGCACTATCTCGAAACGGACTAAACCGAGCTTCCACTTGAGCCTCGTCACCTAGGATTCCCATTAAATGTGCCCAAAACAATTTCTATGCCTATGGTATGTTCGGTGCAAACCGTGCACCTTTCTTGCACTGACATAAACATGTCTCCAAATGGACTAAAACGAGATTCCACATGGCCCTCATCACCTAGGAGTACCATCGGGTGCGTCTAAAAGGATTTATGAGCCTATCGTACGTGCAGTGCAAACCGTGCACCTATCTTGCGTCAATGTTAGCACTGTCTCCAAATGGACCGAACAGATCTCCACCAAACCCTTGTCACCAAGGAGTACCATCTGGTGCATCTAAAAGCTTTTATGAGCCCATGGTACGTTTGACACAAACCGAGCACCTACCTTGCACCGATGCTAACACAGTCTCAAAACAGATCGAAACGAGATTCCACATGACCCACCTCACCTAGGAGTTCCATCGCGTGCCTCCAATACTATTTCTAAGCCTACGGTACGTTTGACGCAAACCGTGCACCAATCTTGCATCAAGAGTAGCACTATCTCCAAACGGACCAAACTGAGCTTCCACTTGAGCCTCGTCACCTAGGATTCCCATCAAATGTGCCCAAAACTATTTCTATGCCTATGGTATGTTCGGTGCAAACCATGCACCTTTCTTGCACTGACATAAACGTGTCTCCAAATGGACTAAAACGAGATTCCACATGGCCCTCGTCACCTAGGAGTACCATCAGGTGCGTCCAAAACTATTTCTGAGCCTATCGTACGTGCAGTATCTCCTAACACTATCTCCTAACACTGTCTCAAAACATATTGAAACAAGATTCCACATGACCCACATCACCTAGGAGTTCCATCGGGTGCCTCCAATTCTATTTTCAAGCCTACGGTACGTTCGACGCAAACTGTGCACCACTCTTGCATCAAGTGTAGCACTATCTCCAAATGAACCAAACTGAGCTTCCACTTGAGCCTCATCACCTAGGAGTCCCATCGAGTGTGCCCAAAATGATTTCTATGCCTATGGTATGTTCGGTGCAAACCGTGTACCACATGGCCCACGTCACTTACGAGTACCATCGGGTGCGTCTAAAACTATTTATGAGCCTATGGTATGTGGAGTGCAAACCGTGCACCTATCTTGCATCAACGTTAGCACTATTTCCAAATAGACCGAATAGAGGTCCACCAGACCCTAGTCACCTAGGAGATCCATCGGGTGCGTCTAAAACGATTTATGAGCCTATGGTATGTTTGACACAATCCGAGCACCTATCGTGCACCGATGCTAACACTTTGCCAAAACAGATCGAAACAAGATTCCACAAGGCCCACCTCACCGAGGAGTTCCATTGGGTGCCTCTAATACTATTTCTGAGCCTATGGTACGTTCAACGCAAACCGTGCACCAATCTTGCTTCAAGAGTAGCACTATCTCCAAATGGGACGAACAGAGCTTCTACTTGAGCCTCGTGACCTAGGAGCCCCATCGAGTGTGTCCAAAATGATT
>CM039594.1:35700444-35841276 GCA_022457205.1 Saccharum spontaneum
TTCCACTTGAGCCTCGTCACCTAGGATTCCATCAAATGTGCCCTAAACAATTTCTATGCCTATGGTATGTTCGGTGCAAACCGTGCACCTTTCTTGCACTGACATAAACGTGTCTCCAATTAGACTAAAACGAGATTCCACATGGCCCTCGTCACCTAGGAGTACGAACGGGTGCGTCTAAAAGGATTTATGAGCCCATGGTACGTTTGACACAAACTAAGCACCTATCTTGCACCGACACTAACACTGTCTCAAAACAAATTGAAACGAGATTCCACATGACCCACCTCACCTAGGAGTTCCATCGGGTGACTCAAAGACTATTTCCGAGCCTACGGTACGTTTGACGCAAACTGTGCTACAATCTTGCATCAAGAGTAGCACTATCTCCAAACGGACCAAACCAAGCTTCCACTTGAGCCTCGTCACCTAGGAGTCTCATCGAGTGTGCCCAAAACAATTTCTATGCCTATGGTATGTTCGGTGCAAACCGTGCTCCTATCTTGCTCTGACACTAACTCTGTCTCCAAACAGACTAAAACAAGATTCCACGCGACCCACGTCACTTACGAGTTCCATCGGGTGCGTCCAAACTTTTTATGAGCCCATGGTACGTGCAGTGCAAACAAAGCACCTATCTTGCGTCAAGGTTAGCACTGTCTCCAAACGGACCAAACATAGCTCCACCAGACCCTCGTCACCTAGAAGTAACATCGGGTGTGTCTAAAAGGATTTATGAGCCTATGGTACGTTTGACACAAACCGAGCACCTATCTTGCACCGACGCTAACACTGTCTCAAAACAGATCGAAATGAGACCCCACATGACCCCACCTCACCTAGGAGTTCCATCGGGTGCCTCCAAGACTATTTCTGAGCCTACGGTATGTTCGACACAAACCGTGCACCAATCTTGCATCAAGATTAGCACTCTCTCCAAACAGACCAAATCGAGCTTCCACTTGAGCCATGTCACCTTGGAGTCCCATCGAGTGTGTCCAAAATGATTTCTGTGCCAATGGTATGTTCGGTGCAAACCGTGCACCAATCTTGCACTAACACTAACACTGTCTCCAAACGGACTAAAACGAGATTCCACACGACCCTCGTCACTTACGAGTTCCATCGGGTGCGTCCAAAACTATTTATGAGCCAATGGTACATTCAATCCATACCGTGCACCTATCCTGTGTCAAGATTAGCACTATCTCCTAACACTGTCTCAAAATAGATCAAAACGAGATGGCACACGACCCACCTCACCTAGGAGTTCCATCGGGTGCTTCCAGTTCTATTTCTAAGCCTATGGTACGTTCGATGCAAACTGTGCACCTATCTTGCATCAAGAGTAGCACTATCTCCAAACGGACCAAACCGAGCTTCCACTTGAGCCTCGTCACCTAGGAGTCCCATTGAGTGTGCCCCAAAACAATTTCTATGTCTATGGTATGTTCGGTGCTGAAATGATCTTGATTTTCCTCGAAGGGAAAATCCACAGATACGAATGATAATGTGATAGCCCACGAAAGAAACCCATCACATTATCAATTATCAGATGATATCATAGTCATACATCTCAGAACTACAAATTACAAAGTTTTACAACACTTGTGAACACACCTATTACATCGTTATCTAGCGGAAAATCTTGCGTCTTCATCAGAGTTGTTGTAGCGCGTCAGCAGGTAAAGGCTCCTCCTCTAGGACAATCATCAGAGTTGGCGTAGAAAGACAACGGGCATAGACTCCATCTCCAAAACCAAACTTGAGCGTAAGAACGAGACCACCTAATCCTTCTAACTTCATTATTACTGCAAGTCAGGAAAACTACACACCGCCAGATGTGTGCAGGCCATGGTCAGCACCGATGAGGTTTAGTGGAAAAGAGGAAAAGGGATCTAGCATCCTAAAATATTTGGCTGTGGGTTTCCTATAATGCATGTTCATTAATAAGTATATAATAATAGTTCATCAAGTTTTAACCCATCTCTTACACATGTTCTCCCATCCCATCACATCTCAACACCAAACCACATCTCATCTCACTCTCTCATCGGCATGGACGACTCCCTCTTGTCCATGCCTCAACGGCCAAGGCCGGATCACACTGAAACCCAGGGAAGGTAGAAGGACTCCTCTCACTAGTCAAGTGAAGCTGTACTTAGGAAAGGTCCATAGCCAACAAGTTGGCGTATGTATCGATCGATCAACCAGAAACTCTGCAGAGGTTTACACTACCCACAAGATCACCATCATCGACGATCTGGGTCGTCTAGGCTGATAACGGGCCGCCTTCCAACTAGACATGATGCCACCCTATCACTCAGAACTGGGGCCATGTCGGAGTACCTCGTACACTGGCACGCTGAGACTGTGAGACATAGTACTTGGCCCCTCAGGTACTATGCTATCTTAGGAGGGTGTGGGCGCTCGACGCCCGTACCTCCCTACACTATCCGCTAACCTGCCAATAGTAGTGGCACCGTACTAGAAAGTCGAACGTCCGTCTCCTCCCCACAGAAGCGAGTGGATGTGCAAGGATTCCTAAGACCCGGTCCACGGACATATCAGTCCTTAGGGTGACTAAGCAGGATATCTTCACAAGGGGAAAACCATTTTCCACTCAATGGAACACCCAGCACCCCGTGCCATCACAGCACCTCCCATCCCGGGGCTTCATCCCACGAAGACACTCCACCCTAGGACCTCTCCCTGTCACATGTACCCGCCACAGGCACCTCACATGGCGAACGCCCAGGTAGCGCCCTCCGGCAAGACTCGTCCTCGCGACTCATCGTAGATCCTGCTCGGTCGACTCGACCCTCACCACACACACAAGACGCATGCCAAGATCTCCCCAAGTTCATTACCAAGTTATTACCGTGTTCTCAGCACCACGTGCCTTACCCACTTGCAATCCCTTCTCCAAGCATCACATCACAGATATAATGCAAGTAAGAGTAAAGCAGTAAGTAGTAAGCGAGCGTCTAGCCTAATAGTGGGTGTGCAGGGGAACAGGCTGCGACAAGGTAATGGCTCACAAGCAATCTACCATGCAACCTATCACAGTTCATTTGCATAAAAGTAAAGCACTAGCATCTACATTTTAGCATGCCTAATAGGATCCTCTAGAGTAAGGTGCTGCCATGACACCTGCGATGTCGAGGTAGTAGAGGTACAAGTCTCTGTTAGTTGGTGCAGTCGATCGGTATGACTCTCCACCTCCCAGGTCAGCTCCACTTTGCAGGTTCTGCTATCCTCTGCTTTCCCTTCCTCCAACAGGGTTCCGATCTGATCAACGCTACCTCGCGAGGGCATCACACATAGCAAGAGAACAATCAATATTCACGAAAAGGCCAAGACTCGAAAGGGGCAACCCAAGAAAGAGCACAAGAAGAAGCCGACTTAGCCCTCTCGGAGGATATCCGATCCCTGGGCCAAGAAACACAGGTGGTGTTTTACCAAGCATGAGCTTAAGCCCTAGCCTAGCCAATACTTCCTAGGCTGATTGTGTCGACCTGCATGGCTAAAAATCGAAATGGCATAGGCCCTAGCTCATCCTAAGCAAACACCACGGCTCGTGGCTTTCGATCTGAGCGTCATGGAGACTGACGAGAACCGAAAGGACTATAAGCAGGAGAAGTTTTGTTCTCTCTCAATCCGTGCGCCATTATAATTGACGAGAACCGAGAGAGGGTGGAACGGGGGAGAGAAGAGAGAGGTGGTCTACTTCTTCCAATACACATGCCATGGCAAAGGACAGGGCATCGAAAGAGGAGACACGTAAAAGAACACGAACACTCAATCTACCCGTAGGGTACCTCGACCTAGGTGCACTAACTGCACTAAGACATCTCTATGTTCTGAGGCGGTGTGGTTGTCACCACGAGAACCATAGAAATGCTATGGTCAACTAAGGTACAAGCATACGAGGGCTTGAGCATGAAGAGCAAAGGACGAAAGAAACACGGGACTCCCCTTCCCTCGACCCACACGCCATAGAAATCGGCGAAAATCAAAAGGATGGAAATCAATGGAGCAATAAACACCAACAAGCGAAGAGGCTCAACCCAAATCTTACTGGATCGACAGGGGTTGAGAACAAAAAGAGGAGACAAGAGACAATGGAATCCATACCCTTTCATCCAAATCGTCATGGAACGGGTGACGGTTGGGTGAAGAAAGGCATGATCCCCTGATCCAAACCCACTCGTAGGGCACCACAACCTACGTGCAACCAGAACGACACTTTGCAATTCCCAAGGTTCATAACGATGCGGTTATCATCACTAGATCCGAAAGAATGATACGGTCCAAGTGGCACAAGCATACGAGATGGTTAGGATAAAAATAGGAGAACAAAAGAGGTAGAGCCTGATGGCGGAAGGCTGGACATGAGTTGGCGAACGACAGAGATTCGAAAGACAGAGATTCATGGCACGAAGGCTGGACATGAGTTGGCGAACGTGATGATGTGGTGCCGCGAGTCCAGAATGAGCAGTGAGGTGGTGCTGATGTCCGTTCCACCGAGGGTAGAGGAGGGCGGTGGCCACATTCTCGGCAGCGGCTCCTCTACAGTGGTGAATACCGTGGCACAAGGGTTGGCTTTAGCGTGACAGCGATGAACAAGGGAAAAAGAAACGGGGCTTTTCCCCTTCGGGTGCTCACCAGCAATAGGAGGAGCTGCTCCAGTGATGGTCGTGGCCTAGGTGCGTTCCTTGGCGAGGCGTGCAGGGGCACGACATCACAGTGGCAGGGCTCCACTTGACGTGGCCGTGGAGGATGGCGTCGTGGACGTGCTAGTGAGGAGCCTAGCATGGAGGTACCGGTGAGGTGGCTCGGACCCGTGGTGGCGCGGTGATGTGGAACGAGGCCGGGCATCATCGAGGTCACGCACGGTTTGCTTCTCGCGGAGAAGAGGGAGGCGGTGAATGCCGCGGGCCGAAGAGGACAGTGGCGTCATGAGCTGACGAAGAGGAGGCGATGCCTGCGGCACACGCATCTTGGTGCAGCTCGGTGACGAGGCTGCACGGGCATGGCTTGACGGAGAGGGAGTCAAGGCCGTGATGAAGTAGGACATCACGATGGCGAGGGTGGAGCGGGTGCACGCCGCGGCATTGGTGCGACCGAAGTAGGGAAGCATGGCGCGGTGGCACCTCGCGGTGGCGTGGTGACGTGGTTGTGGGACGTCGGGTGCGCCCATGCGGTAGGAGAGAGCCGGGCTGCTGCTCCCCCGATGTGTTTGTGCGGACACCGCTCGTGTAGACCGGAGCTGCCTTGGCGCAGCAGGCAGCTTGGCGTGGACGGCATCTCGGAGAACGGCAGAGGGGCTGCGGTCCGGTGGCGAGGCTTGGTGCCATGGCGAGCTAGCGGCGTGGCGAGGCGAAGCGGCGAGAGGGGCAAGGTGGTGGCGGCTGCTCGGGGGATCGAGGGAAGAGGGGCTACGGCGGCTTTTAAGGGCATGCAGGCTAGGGCTCTAGGAGGGTGGACGGTGGATGCCTCGGCGTGCGCACTCCTCGCCCACGCATCGTCCATCTGTGAACCGGAGCAGGCGGGCGCTGACGTCGAGGTGGGGGGCCACGCGCGGGCTTGTGCGAGCGGTGGTGGCGGCGTGGTTCTGGGAGCCGGGCGTGGCTCGCCTAGGGCTGGGGCACGACTCGGGCCAGCTGGGCCACGGGCAGGCGAGTGGAGCCGCTGGGCCTGCTGCCTGATGCTGGGCCGCTCGAGATGAAAGACGAGATGGGCCGGAGGGGGAAGGGAGGAGCAAGCCAGGCCTCGGTCGCCGGGCTGCAGCGGCGAGCTAGGCCAGCCAAGTCCTGGGCTACGCGGCCAGGAGAGAAATGAGGAGGGGTGGCGCGGGGCCAGCGGGAAAAAGGGGAGAAGGAAGGGCTTTGGCCCAAGAGAAGGAATGGGGTTGTATTTTTTCATTTTGGCATTAATTAGTATAAGGGGAAATTTCAAAAAGGAAATTGAGCTCAAGGGGAGAGAGAAGATGGTCTTCTTAATTATGCCAAGATGATTTGAGGGTAAAATCAAAAAGGGACTTGGGACGCAGATTTCAAAGGGATTTTGAGAAGGGCTTCAAAAGAGGATCATGGAGGAAATGAGAAGGGCATTTCAAGAGAATTCGAAGGGAGACCGAAAATAGTTCAAATGGGATTAGTAGAGAGCTCGAGGAAAAATTTTGAGAAGAGCTCAAAGGAAAGTTGAAAGAGATTTGGATGAGAATTGAGATGTAACTCTAGAGAGATTTGAGAGTAACTCCTGCTACGGATTTGTGCACTCCGACACAAAGCCCTAGACCAACTAAAGAACTCTGACACCCTCCTACAATCAATTCTAAATGTATGCCATGATTTGTTAGGGGTTAGTCTTGGGTTAAACCTAGAATCTACATGCTTCACACAATTGCAGGAAAAATTTTAAAAAGTTCGTATTTTTGGTTACCTGAAAATCCGGGATGTTACAGTCCACCCCCCTTACAGGAATCTCGTCCCCGAGATTTAGGGCGTTACTTCTGAAGGGCGGCAGATAGGTTCACCTAAGGTTGATGGCTTTCACTACTTGTTCAACATGTATTAGTGCATTATGATTTTGCAATGGAGCTTTTGGATGAAGGGCTTTTGAAAAGTAGTTTTCATAAAACCTTTTGAACGGAGAAGGGAGAAGTAGTCTTACTTTCTCAAATTAGTTTTTTGGGAGAAAAACTTTTTCACAAGAGAGTTCTTGAAACTTTTGCAAACCAAGTCAAAATTTTCTTTTGAAATTATTTTGCTTTTGTAATCGAGGGTTTCAGGGAAACAAGTTCAAAGATCAGTTGAAAACATTTCACACACCCAAAATTTTGTAAAGTAAGTTTGGGAACCAGTTGGGGAAACTCTTTTTCTTTAATCAACGGTTTTCTGTTAGAAGTAGTTTTCTTTTGAAATGAAATCCATTTTTGCAAGATAGGGAAGCAACTGGAAATAGTTTTCATTTGGAAATAAATTCCCTTTCTGAAGTTGGTTTTAGATTTGGTAAACCAAAACCATTTGCAAATAAAGTATTTTTAAAAGGCTTTGAAAACAGGTTTTCATAAATCCATTTTTGGAAAAACGCCATTTGGAGGAGGCTGCTTTTCTCAAGATTTTCAAAAACACAACCAGAGGGTTTGAAGGATCCTTTCACAAAGCATTTTGAAATTGGTGCAAGGTTTTCAAAACATTTGAAATAGGTCAAGAGTCTTGACGGCGAAGAGGTTTTTCACACAACAAAACTTTTTCAAATTCTTTTCCTCCAAAAGTTGTTTTATTTTAAATAGAAATTTGTTCTTGCAAAGATTTTGGGTTTAAAATTTCTTTGTTTTAGAACATAATACGATATTTGAACAGAGATTTTTGAAATCCAAATTTTCCTTTGTTTTAAATAAACTCTTTTTAAGCGAATGCTTTTGAAGTAGGATTTAGAAAAACTAAGCTTAGGATTACCATGGTATGCAGGTACCACTTGGAGCGGTCATAGTCACGTACCTCAATACCTGCATACACCCGGCAACAAGCCATGTGGATGCATCACACATGGGGCCCCAAGTTTCGTAGCGGCACCAAGGGTTATGATTACGACTCACTACCAAATATATTACCGACAGCACCTCGATATTCCCAAGCCAAAGGGAGAGGAGAGCTTTTAGAAGGGACGAAAAAAAACCTTTGTAAAATGGTTTTGGAAGCCATATTTTTTTGAAAACAAGCTTTAAAATCTTTTGTTTTGCAATTCTTGTAAGGAGGAAGGCCACAACCATTGGATTTTGAAATCAAACCAGCACAAAGATATGTGGAATAGGTTGTGCCCTGCTTTGGTTTTTCGAAACTCAAATCGAAACTTTTGAATTTTGGTCGAAATAGATCAAACCCTTAAAAAGAGATTTTTGGAAATACTTTAAATAAATTTTTGGTTTAAGCAATCAAAGTTTTATAGATGGGTTTTTGTTTTTTTCCAAAACCTCTTTTGAATGGATTTTTAGAAACATTTGGGCCTTTTGAGAGGGGAAGTTTTTGAAACCAAACCATTTTGTAATCTTCGCCAAACAGACCTTTTGGATGAAAGATGTTTTGAATTAGCGGGTACGCGGAGTTCGTAATCATTTTGGATGAAAATGTTTAGCAAATACCCAAAACTTTTCAAGATGAGTAGTTTTGACACCCTGTTTGAATGATGAGGGGGGTGACATGCAAAACTTTTGAATTCTGGGTTGAAATCAATGCAAGTTTCGAAAACAAAATCTTTTGAAAGCCTTTGTTTTTCGAATCAAAACATACCATTTTTTTAATTCAACAGGTTTTGAAACTCATTTTAGTTTTGCAAACAAGGAGTCACTTCCCTTTTCATTTGAATCAAATAGAACTAGTTTTGAAGGTGACTTGAAATCATTTCTTATTTTGAAGAGGTAAAGCTTTCGTAATCAAACTTTGTTTTTTTTGAAAACCTTTTCTCCAAGCAACACTTTTGAAACTAGACCTAGAAAGTTAATTTTGGTTTTGGTAAAATTTTGGAAAGATTATAAACAAAATCTTTTCGCAAGGATTTTGTTTAATAAATCAATTGTAATCCATTTTTTTCCTTGGAAGCGAGGTTTATTTTGAAAGGAATTTGGCTCCTAGGTTGAAATCAAAAGCTTTTAAAACAAACTGAGCCAAAAACTTTGGTTTGAAAACGTTTTGTTGATTGAAAAGCAAAACTTTGGTTTTTCGGAAGTGAAATCTTAACACTTTTTGAAAGGACACGGGTTCTCAAACTGTTTCACAAATAGCTTTTGAAATCAAGTCAGATTGAGAAAAGATTAAAAATTGCTTTTCTTTTGAAAGAGGATAATCTTTTAAGAAGTTTTGAAACATTTCCTCCGAAATAGAAACTCTTTTGCTAAAGAGGAGGCTTTTTGAAACAACAGAGGGAGGGCAATTTTGAAAATTCATTTAGTTGAGAGCCAGAAACAGTTTTTGAAACAGTTTGGGAAAGACATGATGCATCAGATTCATATTTTAACTCTTGTTAGTCGGGGGTCACTTATCCAGTCATAGGATGGCATTGGGTTTGGCCAGCTAGGTTACCCAGTACCTGGAGTCTCACATACACAAAATAGCTTCTACAGCTTACACTCAAACAATAAGAAGCATAAGAAGCACAACAAACACAAGATCCAGGCACACAAGCAGCATTACAATTCCTATATGCATAGTGTTGACAGAAGGTGACTCCTAAACCTTCAAGCCTCACACATGTACCGACTAGCGTGGGCGGTAAGGGGTATATTTCCTAAAGGTCAACTTTCCCTGTTTGGGGAGGCGAGTTAGCAGCAGAATTCAAGGCGAGGAGGGATACAAGTGTTAGCACCCATAATTCTACTCCAGACAAGATGTTTTGGCTTCTAAACTAGTGTTTGGTTCTACGGGTCTCGTCCTAGGGTCAAGTATGGCTCTGATACCACCTGAAACGATCTTGATTTTCCTCGAAGGGAAAATCCACAGATACGAATTATAATGTGATAGCCCACGAAAGAAACCCATCACATTATCAATTATCAGATGATATCATAGTCATACATCTCAGAACTACAATTTACAAAGTTTTACAGCACTTGTTAACACACCTATTACATCATTATCTAGCGGAAACTCACGCGTCTTCATCAGAGTTGTTGTAGCGCGTCAGCAGGTGAAGGCTCCTCCTCCAGGCAATCATCAGAGTTGGTGTAGAAAGACAGTGGGTGTAGACTCCATCTCCAAAACCAAACTTGAGCGTAGGAACGAAACCACCTAATCCTTCTAACTTCGTTATTACTGCAAGTCAGGAAAACTGCACACCGCCAGATGTGTGCAGGCCATGGTCAGCACCGATGAGCTTTAGTGGAAAAGAGGAAAAGGGATCTGGCGATCCTATAATACATGTTCATTAATAAGTATATAATAATAGTTGATCAAGTTTTAACCCATCTCTTACACATGTTCTCCCATCCCATCACATCTCAACACCACACCACATCTCATCTCACTCTCTCATCGGCATGGACGACTCCCTCTCGTCCATGCCTCAACGGCCAAGGCCAAATCACACTAAAACCCAGGGAAGGTAGAAGGACTCCTCTCACTAGTCAAGTGAAGTTGTACTTAGGAAAGGTCCATAGCCAACAAGTTGGCGTATGTATCGATCGATCAACCAGAAACTCTGCAGAGGTTTACACTACCCACAAGATCACCATCATCGACGATCCGGGTCGTCTAGGCTGATAACGGGCCGCCTTCCAACTAGACATGATGCCACCCTATCACTCAGAACTGGGGCCATGTCGGAGTACCTCGTACACCGGCACGCTGAGACTGTGAGACGTAGTACTTGGCCCCTCAGGTACTATGCTATCTTAGGAGGGTGTGGGCACTCGACGCCCGTAACACCTACACTATCCGCTAACCTCCCAATAGTAGTGGCACCGTACTAGCAAGTCGAACGTCCGTCTCCTTCCTACAGAAGCGAGTGGATGTGCAAGGATTCCTAAGACCCGGTCCACGGACATATCAGTCCTTAGGGTGACTAAGCAGGATATCTTCACAAGGGGAAAACCGTTTTCCGCTCAACGGAACACCCGGCACCCCGTGCCATCACAGCACCTCCCATCCCGGGGCTTCATCCCACGAAGACACTCCACCCTGGGACCTCTCCCTGTCACATGTACCCGCCACAGGCACCTCACATGGCGAACGCCCAGGTAGCGCCCTCCGGCAAGACTCATCCTCGCGACTCGTCGTAGATCCTGCTCGGTCGACTCGACCCTCACCACACACCCAAGACGCACGCCAAGATCTCCCCAAGTTCATTACCAAGTTATTACCGTGTTCTCGGCACCACGTGCCTTACCCACTTGCAATCCCTTCTCCAAGCATCACATCACAGATATAATGCAAGTAAGAGTAAAGCAGTAAGTAGTAAGCGAGCGTCTAGCCTAACAGCGGGTGTGCAGGGGAACAGGCTGCGACAAGGTAATGGCTCACAAGCAATCTACCATGCAACCTATCACAGTTCATTTGCATAAAAGTAAAGCACTAGCATCTACATTTTAGCATGCCTAATAGGATCCTCTAGAGTAAGGTGCTGCCATGACACCTGCGATGTCGAGGTAGTAGAGGTACAAGTCTCTGTTAGTTGGTGCAGTCGATCGGTACGAGTCTCCACCTCCCAGGTCAGCTCCACTTTGCTGGTTCTGCTATGCTCTGCTTTCCCTTCCTCCAACAGGGTTCCGGTCCGATCAACGCTACCTCGCGAGGGCATCACACATAGCAAGAGAACAATCAATATTCACAAAAAGGCCAAGACTCGAAAGGGGCAACCCAAGAAAGAGCACAAGAAGAAGCCTTCTTAGCCCTCTCGGCGGATATCCGATCCCTGGGCCAAGAAACACGGGTGGTGTTTTACCAAGCACGAGCTTAAGCCTTAGCCTAGCCAATACTTCCTGGGCCGATTGTGTCGACCTGCATGGCTAAAAATAGAAATGGCATAGGCCCTAGCTCATCCTAAGCAAACACCACGGCTCGTGGCTTTCGATCTAAGCATCATGGAGACTGACGAGAACCGAAAGGACTATAAGTAGGAGAAGTTTTGTTCTCTCTCAATCCGTGCGCCATTATAATTGACGAGAACCGAGAGAGGGTGGAACAGGGGAGAGAAGAGAGAGGTGGTCTACTTCTTCCAATACACATGCCATGGCAAAGGACAGGGCATCAAAAGAGGAGACACGTAAAAGAACACGAACACTCAATCTACCCGTAGGGTACCTCGACCTAGGTGCACTAACTGCACTAAGACATCTCTATGTTCTGAGGCGGTGCGGTTGTCACCACGAGAACCATAGAAATGCTACAGTCAACTAAGGTACAAGCATACGAGGGCTTGAGCACGAAGAGCAAAGGATGAAAGAAACACGGGACTCCCCTTCCCTTGACCCACACGCCATAGAAATCGGTGGAAATCGAAAGGATGGAAATCAACGCAGCAATAAACACCAACAAGCGAAGAGGCTCAACCCAAATCTTACTGGATCGACAGGGGTTGAGAACAAAAAGTGGAGACAAGAGACAATGGAATCCATACCCTTTCATCCAACTCGTCATGGAACGGGTGACGGTTGGGTGAAGAAAGGCACGATCCCCCGATCCAAACCCACTCGTAGGGCGCCACAACCTACATGCAACCAGAACGACACTTTGCAATTCCCAAGGTTCATAACGATGTGGTTATCATCACTAGATCCAAAAGAATGATACGGTCCAAGTGGCACAAGCATACGAATGGTTAGGATAAAAATAGGAGAACAAAAGAGGTGGAGCCTGATGGTCATGGCGAGGCGGCTCGCGACCATGAGCTTCACCTCAACGAGTTGGCTTCCATTGTTTCACGATTGTCATTACCCGATTCACCTTTACTAGACCGGCCACGGAGGGCTCGTCAGGTGCGGATAAAAGCCGCATTGTTGTCGAGTCCGAAGTGGCCAAATCCGAGAGCCGAACCAGGTTACCGATGATCGTTGCCGAACAGAGACAACTAAACACGGGGGAAGCGAGTTAGGCTCGGCATTGTGGCCACAGCGGGATGAACCCACGACCGAATGGACGAGCGAACTACGAACCCCTGATCGGCTCGAAGGCACGGACCACAAGAAAACAAACACACGAGAACCCGAACACGACCACACAAGAACAGAATGACACAACTCGGAGTAGCACATACCCATAGCGAGGGAGATAGACCGGCACGAAGGCACGGCACAAGTAGACCGTGTATAAGATAGAACATGATCAAGTAGCAAGTATATGATAGATGACATTACAAGGATGTATAAGCAAATAAAGAGAAAGAAATGCAGAGCTTTTGCCGACGTCGAGAACGGTGTCGGCTAAGTTCCAAGACTTGACCTTGTTGCCGAGAAGGCGGAGGGCTGTTGCCGCATGTTCTGGAACATGGCAGCAGAGTTGGTGGCCTCCCTGCAAGACAGAGATTCACGGCACGAAGGCCGGACAGTGAGTTGGCGAACGTGATGATGTGGTGCCGCGAGTCTAGAACGAGCAGTGAGGTGGTGCTGATGTCCGTTCCGCCGAGGGTAGAGGAGGGCGGTGGCCACATTCTCGGCAGCGGCTCCTCTGTAGTGGTGAATACCATGGCACAAGGGCTGGCTTTAGCGTGACAGCGATGAACAAGGGAAAAAGAAACGGGGCTTTTCCCCTTCGGGTGTGTCTAAAAGGATTTATGAGCCTATCGTACGTGCAGTGCAAACCGTGCACCTATCTTGCGTCAAGGTTAGCACTGTCTCCAAACGGACCGAACAGATCTCCACTAGACCCTCGTCACCTAGGAGTACGATCGGGTGCGTCTAAAAGGATTTATGAGCCCATGGTACGTTTGACGCAAACCGAGCACCTATCTTGCACCGACGCTAACACTATCTCAAAACAGATCGAAACGAGATTCCACATGACCCACCTCACCTAGGAGTTCCATCGGGTGACTCGAAGACTATTTCTGAGCCTACGGTACGTTCGACGCAAACCGTGCTACAATCTTGAATCAAAAGTAGCACTATCTCCAAACGGACCAAACCAAGCTTACACTTGAGCCTCGTCACCTAGGAGTCCCATCGAGTGTGCCCAAAATAATTTCTATGCCTATGGTATATTCAGTGCAAACCATGCACCTATCTTGCTCTGACACTAACACTGTCTCCAAACGGACTAAAACGAGATTCCACGCGACCCACGTCACTTACGAGTTCCATCGGGTGCATCCAAAACTTTTTATGAGCCCATGGTACGTGCACTGCAAACAAAGCACCTATCTTGCGTCAAGGTTAGCACTGTCTCCAAACGGACCGAACACAGCTCCACCAGACCCTCGTCACCTGGAAGTATCATCGGGTGCGTCTAAAAGGATTTATGAGCCTATGGTACCTTTGACACAAACCGAGCACCTATCTTGCAGCGACGCTAACACTGTCTCAAAACAGATCAAAACGAGACTCCACATGACCCACCTCACCTAGGAGTTCCATCGGGTGCCTCCAAGACTATTTCTGAGCCTAAGGTATGTTCGACACAAACCCTGCACCAATCTTGCATCAAGATTAGCACTCTCTCCAACACAGACCAAATCAAGCTTCCACTTGAGCCACGTCACCTTGGAGTCCCATCGAGTGTGTCCAAAATGATTTCTGTGCCTATGGTATGTTTGGTGCAAACCGTGCACCAATCTTGCACTTACACTAACACTGTCTCCAAACGGACTAAAACGAGATTCCACACGACCCTCGTCACTTACGAGTTCCATCGGGTGCGTCCAAAACTATTTATGAGCCAATGGTACATTCAATCCATACCGTGCACCTATCCTGTGTCAAGATTAGCACTATCTCCTAACACTGTCTCAAACACAGATCAAAATGAGATGGCACAGGACCCACCTCACCTAGGAGTTCCATCGGGTGCTTCCAATTCTATTTCTAAGCCAATGGTATGTTCGACGCAAACCGTTCACCAATCTTGCATCAAGAGTAGCACTATCTACAAACGGACCAAACCGAGCTTCCACTTGAGCCTCGTCACCTAGGAGTCCCATCGAGTGTGCCCCAAAATGATTTCTATGTCTATGGTATGTTCGGTGCAAACCATGTACCTTTCTTGCACTAACATAAACATGTCTCCAAATGGACTAAAACAAGATTCCACATGGCCCTCGTCACCTAGGAGTACGATCGGGTGCGTCTAATAGGATTTATGAGGCCATGATACGTTTGACGCAAACCGAGCACCTCTCTTGCACCGACGCTAACACTGTCTCAAAACAGATCGAAACGAGATTCCACATGACTCACCTCACCTAGGAGTTCCATCGGGTGCCTCCAATACTATTTCCGAGCCTACGGTACGTTTGACGCAAACCGTGCACCAATCTTGCATCAAGAGTAGGACTACCTCCAAACGGACCAAACCGTGCTTCCACTTGAGCCTCGTCACCTAGGAGTTCCATCGGGTGTGCCCAAAACAATTTCTATGCCTATGGTATGTTCGGTGCAAACCGTGTACCTTTCTTGCACTGACATAAACATGTCTCCAAATGGACTAAAACGAGATTCCACATGGCCCTCGTCACCTAGGAGTTCCATCAGGTGCTTCCAATTCTATTTCTAAGCCTACGGTACGTTCGACGCAAACCGTGCACCAATCTTGCATCAAGAGTAGCACTATCTCCAAACGAACCAAACTAAGCTTCGACTTGAGCCTCGTCACCTAGGATTCCCATCAAATGTGCCCAAAACAATTTCTATGCCTATGGTACGTTCGGTGCAAACCGTGCACCTTTCTTGCACTGACATAAACGTGTCTCCAAATGGACTAAAACGAGATTCCACCTGGCCCTCGTCACCTAGGAGTACGATCGGGTGCGTCTAAAAGGATTTATGAGCCCATGGTACGTTTGACGCAAACCGAGCACCTATCTTGCACCGACGCTAACACTGTCTCCAAATAGATCGAAATGAGATTCCACATGACCCACCTCACCTAGGAGTTCAATCGGGTGACTCGAAGACTATTTCCGAGCCTACGGTACGTTCGACGCAAACCGTGCTACAGTCTTGCATCAAGAGTAGCACCATCTCCAAACGGACCAAACCAAGCTTCCACTTGAGCCTCATCACCTAGGAGTCCCATCGAGTGTGCCTATGGTATGTTCGGTGCAAACCGTGCACCTATCTTGCTCTGACACTAACACTATCTCCAAACGGACTAAAACGAGATTCCACGCGACCCACGTCACTTACGAGTTCCATCGGGTGCGTCCAAAACTTTTTATGAGCCCATGGTACGTGCAGTGCAAACAAAGCACCTATCTTGCGTCAAGGTTAGCACTATCTCCAAACGGACTGAACACAGCTCCACCAGACCCTTGTCACCTAGAAGTACCATCGGGTGCGTGCAAAAGGATTTATGAGCCTATTGTATGTTTAACACAAACCGAGCACCTATCTTGCACCGACGCTAACACAGTCTCAAAACAGATCGAAACGAGACTCCACATGACCCACCTCACCTTGGAGTTCCATCGGGTGCCTCCAATACTATTTCTAAGCCTACGGTATGTTCGACACAAACCCTGCACCAATCTTGCATCAAGATTAGCACTCTCTCTAAACGGACCAAATCGAGCTTCCACTTGAGCCTCGTCACCTTGGAGTCCCATCGAGTGTGTCCAAAGTGATTTATGTGCCAGTGATATGTTCTGTGCAAACCGTGCACCAATCTTGCACTGACACTAACATTGTATCCAAACGGACTAAAACAAGATTCCACATGACCCTCGTCACTTACGAGTTCCATCGGGTGCGTCCAAAGCTATTTATGAGCCAATGGTACATTCATTCCATACTGTGCACCTATCCTGTGTCAAGATTAGCACTATCTCCTAACACTGTCTCAAAACAGATCGAAACGAGATGGCACAGGACCCACCGCAAATAGGAGTTCTATCGGGTGCTTCCAATTCTATTTCTAAGCCTATGGTACATTTGACGCAAACCGTGCACCAATCTTGCATCAAGAGTAGCACTATCTCCAAACGGACCAAACCGAGCTTCCACTTGAGCCTCGTCACCTAGGAGTCCCATCAAATGTGCCCCAAAATGATTTCTATGTCTATGGTATGTTTGGTGCAAACCATGTACCTTTCTTGCACTGACATAAACATGTCTCCAAATGGACTAAAACGAGATTCCACATGGCCCTCGTCACCTAGGAGTACGATCGGGTGCGTCTAATAGGATTTATGAGGCCAAGGTACGTTTGACGCAAACCGAGCACCTCTCTTGCACCAACGCTAACACTGTCTCAAAACAGATCGGAACGAGATTCCACATGACTCACCTCACCTAGGAGTTCCATCGGGTGCCTCCAATACTATTTCCGAGCCTACGGTACGTTCGACGCAAACCATGCACCAATCTTGCATCAAGAGTAGCACTACCTCCAAACGGACCAAACTGTGCTTCCACTTGAGCCTCATCACCTAGGAGTCCCATCGGGTGTGCCCAAAACAATTTCTATGCCTATGGTATGTTCGGTGCAAACCGTGTACCTTTCTTGCACTGACATAAACATGTCTCCAAATGGACTAAAACGAGATTCCACATGGCCCTCGTCACCAAGGAGTTCCATCGGGTGCTTCCAATTCTATTTCTAAGCCTACGGTACGTTCGACGCAAACCGTGCACCAATCTTGCATCAAGAGTAGCACTATCTCCAAACGGACCAAATTAAGCTTCTACTTGAGCCTCGTCACCTAGGATTCCCATCAAATGTGCCCAAAACAATTTCTATGCCTATGGTTGTTCGGTGCAAACCGTGCACCTTTCTTGCACTGACATAAACGTGTCTCCAAATGGACTAAAACGAGATTCCACATGGCCCTCATCACCTAGGAGTATGATCAGGTGCGTCCAAAGCTATTTATGAGCCAATGGTACATTCAATCCATACCGTGCACCTATCCTGTGTCAAGATTAGCACTATCTCCTAACACTGTCTCAAAACAGATCGAAACGAGATGGCACAGCACCCACCTCACCTAGGAGTTCCATCGGGTGCTTCCAATTCTATTTCTAAGCCTACGGTACATTTTACGCAAACCGTGCACCAATCTTGCATCAAGAGTAGCACTATCTCCAAACGGACCAATCCGAGTTTCCACTTGAGCCTCGTCACCTAGGAGTCCCATCGAGTGTGCCCCAAAACGATTTCTAAGTCTATGGTATGTTCAGTGCAAACCATGTACCTTTCTTGCACTGACATAAACATGTCTCCAAATGGACTAAAACGAGATTCCACATGGCCCTCGTCACCTAGGAGTACGATCGGGTGCGTCTAATAGGATTTATGAGGCCATGGTACATTTGACGCAAACCGAGCACCTCTCTTGCACCGACGCTAACACTGTCTCAAAACAGATCGAAACGCGATTCCACATGACCCACCTCACCTAGGAGTTCCATCGGGTGACTCGAAGACTATTTCCGAGCCTACGGTACGTTCGACGCAAACCGTGCTACAATCTTGCATCAAGAGTAGCACTATCTCCAAACGGACCAAACCGAGCTTCCACTTGAGCCTCGTCACCTAGGAGTCCCATCGGATGTGCCCAAAACAATTTCTATGCCTATGGTATGTTCGGTGCAAACCGTGCACCTATCTTGCTCTGACACTAACACTGTCTCCAAACAGACTAAAACAAGATTCCACGCGACCCACGTCACTTACGAGTTCCATCGGGTGCGTCCAAAACTTTTTATGAGCCCATGGTATGTGCAGTGCAAACAAAGCACCTATCTTGCGTCAAGGTTAGCATTGTCTCCAAACGGACCGAACACAGCTCCACCAGACCCTCGTCACCTAGAAGTACCATCGGGTGCGTCTAAAAGGATTTATGAACCTATGGTACATTTGACACAAACCGAGCACCTATCTTGCACCGATGCAAACACTGTCTCAAAATAGATTGAAACGAGACTCCACATGACCCACCTCACCTAGGAGTTCCATCGGGTGCCTCCAAGATAATTTATGAGCCTACGGTACGTTCGACACCAACCGTGCACCAATCTTGCATCAAGATTAGCACTATCTCCAAACGGACCAAATCGAGCTTCCACTTGAGCCTCATCATCATGGAGTCCCATCGAGTGTGTCCAAAATGATTTCTGTGCCTACGGTATGTTCAGTGCAAACCGTGCACCAATCTTGCACTGACACTAACACTGTCTCCAAACGGACTAAAACGAGATTCTACACGACCCTCGTCACTTATGAGTTCCATCGGGTGCGTCCAAAACTATTTATGAGCCAATGCTACATCCAATCCATACCGTGCACCTATCCTGCATCAAGATAGCACTATCTCCTAACACTATCTCAAAACAGATCAAAACAAGATGCCACACAACCCACCTCACCTAGGAGTTCCATCGGGTGCCTCCAATACTATTTCTAAGCCTATCTCGCTCTGACACTAACAATATCTCCAAACGGACTAAAACGAGATTTCACACGACCCTCGTCACTTACGAGTTCCATCGGGTGCGTCCAAAACTATTTATGAGCCAATGGTACATTTAGTGCAAACCTTGCACCTATCCTGCGTCAAGATTAGCACTATCTCCTAAAAGTGTCTCAAAACAGATCGAAACAAGATGCCACACGACCCACCTCACCTAGGAGTTCCATCGGGTGCCTCTAATACTATTTCTAAGCCTACGGTACGTTCAACGCAAACCGTGCACCAATCTTGCATCAAGAGTAGCACTATCTCCAAACACACCAAACCGAGCTTCCAGTTGAGCCTCGTCACCTAGGAGTCCCATCGAGTGTGTCCAAAATGATTTCTGTGCCTATGGTATGTTCGGTGCAAACCGTGCACCAATCTTGCACTGACACTAATACTGTCTCCAAACAGACTAAAACGAGATTCTACACGACCCTCGTCACTTACGAGTTGCATCGGGTGCGTCCAAAACTATTTATGAGCCAATGCTACTTTCAATCCATACTGTGCACCTATCCTGCGTCAAGATTAGCACTATCTCCTAACACTGTCTCAAAACAGATCAAAACAAGAAGCCACACGACCCACCTCACCTATGAGTTCCATCGGGTGCCTCCAAAACTATTTCTAAGCCTACGGTATGTTCGACGCAAACCGTGCACCAATCTTGCATCAAGAGTAGCACTATCTCCAAATGGACCAAACCGAGCTTCCACTTGAGCCTCGTCACCTAGGAGTCCCTTCGAGTGTGCCCCAAAACAATTTCTACGCCTATGGTATGTTCGGTGCAAATCGTGCACCTATCTTGCTCTGACACTAACAATATCTCCAAACAGACTAAAACGAGATTCCACACGACCCTCGTCACTTATGAGTTTCATCGGGTGCGTCCAAAACTTTTTATGAGCCAATGGTACATTCAGTGCAAACCTTGCACCTATCCTACGTCAAGATTAGCACTATCTCCTAAGAAGTGTCTCAAAACAGATCGAAATGAATGCCACATGACCCATGTCACCTAGGAGTTCCATCGGGTGCCTCCAATACGATTTTTGAGCCTACGGTACGTTCGACGCAAACCGTGCACCAATCTTGCATCATGAGTAGCACTATTTCCAAACAGACCAAACCGAGCTTCCACTTGAGCCTCGTCACCTAGGATTCCCATCAAATGTGCCCAAAACAATTTCTATGCCTATGGTATGTTCGGTGCAAACCGTGCACCTTTCTTGCACTGACATAAACGTGTCTCCATCTAGACTAAAATGAGATTCCACATGGCCGTCATCACCTAGGAGTACCATCAGGTGCGTCTAAAAGGATTTATGAGCCCATGGTACGTTTGACGCAAACCGAGCACCTATCTTGCACTGACGCTAACACTGTCGCAAAACAGATCGAAATGAGATTCCACATGACCCACCTCACCTAGGAGTTCCATCGGGTGACTCAAAGACTATTTCCGAGCCTACGGTACGTTCGACGCAAACCGTGCACCAATCTTGCATCAAGAGTCGCACTACCTCCAAACGGACCAAACCGAGCTTCCACTTGAGCCTCGTTACCTAGGAGTCCCATCGAGTGTGCCCAAAATGATTTCTATGCCTATGGTATGTTCGGTGCAAACCGTGCACCTATCTTGCTCTAACACTAACACTGTCTCCAAACGGACTTAAACGAGATTCCACACGACCCACGTCACTTACGAGGTCCATCGGGTGTGTCCAAAACTTTTTATGAGCCCATGGTACGTGCAGTGCAGACCGTGCACATATCTTGCGTCATGATTAGCACTGTCTCCAAATGGACTGAACAGAGCTCCACCAGACCCTCGTCACCTAGTGGTACCATCGGGTGCGTCTAAAAGGATTTATGAGCCTATGGTACATTTGACACAAACCGAGCACCTATCTTACACCGACGCTAACACTGTCTCAAAACAGATCGAAACGAGACTCCACATGACCCACCTCACCTAGGAGTTCCATCGGGTGCCTCCAAGACTATTTCTGAGCCTACGGTACGTTCGACACAAATCGTGCACCAATCTTGCATCAAGATTAGCACTATCTCCAAACAGACCAAATTGAGCTTCCACTTGAGCCTCGTCACCTTGGAGTCCCACCGAGTATGTCCAAAATGATTTCTGTGCCTATGGTATGTTCGGTGCAAACCGTGCACCAATCTTGCACTGACACTAACACTGTCTCCAAACGGACTAAAACGAGATTCTACACGACCCTCGTCACTTACGAGTTCCATCGGGTGCGTCCAAAACTATTTATGAGCCAATGGTACATTCAATCCATACAATGCACCTATCCTGCGTCAAGATTAGCACTATATCCTAACACTATCTCAAAACAGATCGAAACAAGATGCCACACGACCCACCTCACCTAGGAGTTCCATCGGGTGCCTCCAATACTATTTCTAAGCCTACGGTACGTTCGATGCAAACCGTGCACCAATCTTGCATCAAGAGTAGCACTATCTCCAAACAGACCAAACCAAGCTTCTAGTTGAGCCTCGTCACCTTGGAGTCCCATCGAGTGTGCCCCAAAATGATTTCTATGCCCATGGTATGTTCGGTGCAAATCATGCACCTATCTTGCTCTGACACTAACACTATCTCCAAACGGACTAAAACGAGATTCCACACGACCCTCGTCACTTTCGAGTTCCATCGGGTGCGTCTAAAACTATTTATGAGCCAATGGTACATTCAGTGCAAACCTTGCACCTATCCTGCGTCAAGATTAGCACTATCTTCTAAAAGTGTCTCAAAACAGATCAAAACAAGATGCCACACGACCCACCTCACCTAGGAGTTCCATCGGGTGCCTCCAATACTATTTCTAAGCCTACGGTACATTCGACGCAAACTGTGCACCAATCTTGCATCAAGAGTAGCACTATCTCCAAACGGACCAAACCGAGCTTCCACTTGAGCCTCGTCACCTAGGAGTCCCATCGAGTGTGCCCCAAAATGATTTCTATGCCCATGGTATGTTCGGTGCAAATCGTGCACCTATCTAGCTCTAACACTAACACTATCTCCAAACGGACTAAAACGAGATTCCACACGACCCTCGTCACTTTCGAGTTCCATCGGGTGCCTCCAATACAATTTTTGAGCCTACGGTACGTTCGACGCAAATCGTGCACCAATCTTGCATCAAGAGTAGCACTATCTCCAAACGGACCAAACCGAGCTTCCACTTGAGCCTCGTCACCTAGGATTCCCATCAAATGTGCCCAAAACAATTTCTATGCCTATTGTATGTTCGGTGCAAACCGTGCACCTTTCTTGCACTAACATAAACGTGTCTCCATCTGGACTAAAATGAGATTCCACATGGCTCTTCTCACCTAGGACTACCATCGGGTGCGTCTAAAAGGATTTATGAGCCCATGGTACGTTTGACGCAAACCGAGCACCTATCTTGCACTGACGCTAACACTGTCTCAAAACAGATCGAAACGAGATTCCACTTGACCCACCTCACCTAGGTGTTCCATCGGGTGACTCATAGACTATTTTCCGAGCGTATGGTACATTCGACGCAATCCGTGCACCAATGTTGCAGCAAGAGTAGCACTATCTCCAAACGGACCAAACCGAGCTTCCACTTGAGCCTCCTCACCTAGGAGTCCCATCCGGTGTGCCCAAAACGATTTCTATGCCTATAGTATGTTCGGTGCAAACCGTGCACCTATCTTGCTCTAACACTAGCAGTCTCCAAACAGACTGAACAGAGCTCCACCAGACCCTCGTCAGCTAGAAGTACCATTGGGTGCGTCTAAAAGGATTTATGAGCCTATGGTACGTTTGACACAAACCGAGCACCTATCTTGCATCGACGCTAACAATGTCTCAAAATAGATCGAAATGAGACTGCACATGACCCACCTCACCTAGGAGTTCCATCGGGTGCATCCAAGATTATTTCTGAGCCTACGGTACGTTCGACACAAACCGTGCACCAATCTTGCATCAAGAGTAGCACTATCTCTAAACGGACCAAACCGAGCTTCCACATGAGCCTCATCACTTAGGAGTCCCATCGAGTGTGGCCCAAAACGATTTCTATGCCTACAATATGTTCAGTGCAAACCGTGCACCTATCTTGCTATGACACTAACACTATCTCCAAATGGACTAAAATGAGTTTCCACACGACCCACATTACTTACGAGTTCCATCGGGTGCGTCCAAAACTAGTGCATCTTTCTGGCATCAAGGTTAGCACTGTCTCCAAATGGACCGAACAGAGCTCCACCAGACCCTCGTCACCTAGAAGTACCATCGGGTGCGTCTAAAAGGATTTATGAGCCTATGGTATGTTTGACTCAAACCGAGCACCTACCTTGCATCGACGCTAACACTGTCTCAAAATAGATCGAAATGATACTCCACATGACCCACCTCACCTTGGAGTTCCATCGGGTGCCTCCAAGACTATTTTTGAGCCTACGGTACGTTCGACAGAAACCGTGCACCAATCTTGCATCAAGCTTAGCACTATCTCCAAACGGACCAAATCGAGCTTCCACTTGAGCCTCGTCACCTTGGAGTCCCATCGAGTGTGTCCAAAATGATTTCTGTGCCTATGGTATGTTCGGTGCAAACCGTGTACCAATCTTGCACTGACACTAACAGTCTCCAAACGGACTAAAACGAGATTCCACATGACCCTCGTCAATTACGAGTTCAATCGGGTGCGTACAAAACTATTTATGAGCCAATGGTACATTCAATCCGTACCGTGCACCTATCCAGCGTTAAGATTAGCACTATCTCCTAACACTGTCTCAAACACAGATCGAAACGAGATGCCACACGACCCACCTCACCTAGTAGTTTCATCGGGGGCCTTCAATACTATTTCTAAGCCTACGGTACGTTCGACGCAAACCATGCACCAATCTTGCATCAAGAGTAGCACTATCTCCAAACGGACCAAACCGAGCTTCCACTTGAGCCGCGTCATCTACGAGTCACATCGAGTGTGCCCCAAAATGATTTCTAAGCCTATGGTATGTTCGGTGCAAACCGTGCACCTTTCTTGCACTGACATAAACATGTCTCCAAATGGACTAAAACGAGTTTCCACATGAACCACGTCACCTAGTAGTACCATCGGGTGTGTCTAAAAGGATTTATGAGCCTATCGCACGTGCAGTGCAAACCGTGCACCTATCTTGCGTCAAGGTTAGCACTGTCTCCAAACAGACCGAACAGATCTCCACCAGACCCTCGTCACCTAGGAGTACCATCGGGTGTGTCTAAAAGGATTTATGAGCCCATGGTACGTTTGATGCAAAACGAGCACCTATCTTCCACCAACGCTAACACAGTCTCAAAACAAATCGAAACGAGAGTCCACATGACCCACCTCACCTAGGAGTTCCTTCGGGTGCCTCCAGTACTATTTCTAAGCCTACGGTACATTCGACGCAAACCGTGCACCAATCTTGCATCAAGAGTAGCACTATCTCCAAACGGACCGAACCGAGCTTCCACTTGAGCCTCGCCACCTAGGAGTCCCATCGAGTGTGCCCCAAAATGATTTCTATGCCTATGGTATGTTCAGTGCAAACCGTGCACCTATCTTGCTCTGACACTAACACTATCTCCAAATGGACTAAAATGAGTTTCCACACGACCCACGTTACTTACGAGTTCCATCGGGTGCGTCCAAAACTAGTGCATCTATCTGGCATCAAGGTTAGCACTGTCTCCAAATGGACCGAACAGAGCTCCACTAGACCCTCGTCACCTAGAAGTACCATCGGGAGTGTCTAAAAGGATTTATGAGCCTTTGGTACGTTTGACACAAACCGAGCACCTATCTTGCACCGACGCTAATACTATCTCAAAACAGATCGAAACGAGACTCCACATGACCCACCTCACCTAGGAGTTCCATCGGGTGCCTCCAAGACTATTTATGAGTCTACGGTACATTCGACACAAACCGTGCACCAATCTTGCATCAAGATTAGCAACATCTCCAAACAGACCAAATCGAGCTTCCACTTGAGCCTCGTCACCTTGGAGCCCCATCGAGTGTGTCCAAAATGATTTCTGTGCCTATGGTATGTTCGGTGCAAACCGTGCACCAATCTAGCACTGACACTAACACTGTCTCCAAACGGACTAAGACGAGATTCCACACGACCCTCATCACTTACGAGTTCCATCGGGTGCGTCTAAAACTACTTATGAGCCAATGGTACATTCAATCCATACCGTGCACCTATCCTGCGTCAAGATTAGCACTATCTCCTAACACTGTCTCAAAACAGATCGAAACAAGATGCCATATGACCCACCTCACCTAGGAGTTCCATCGGGTGCCTCCAATACTATTTCTAAGCTTACGGTACGTTAGACGCAAACCGTGCACCAATCTTGCATTAAGAGTAGCACTATCTCCAAATGGACCAAACCAAGCTTCCACTTGAGCCTCGTCACCTAGGAGTCCCATCGAGTGTGCCCCAAAACGATTTCTATGCCTATGGTATGTTTGGTGCAAACCGTGCACCTATCTTGCTCTAACACGGACACTATCTCCAAATGGACTAAAACGAGATTCCACACGACCCTCGTCACTTACGAGTTCCATCGGGTGCGTCCAAAACTATTTATGAGCCAATGGTACATTTAGTGCAAACCTTGCACCTATCCTACGTCAAGATTAGCACTATCTCCTAAAAGTGTCTCAAAACAGATCAAAACGAAATGCCACATGACCCACGTCACTTACGAGTTCCATCGGGTGCCTCCAATACAATTTTGGAGCCTACGGTACGTTCGACGCAGACCGTGCACCAATCTTGCATCAAGGGTAGCACTATCTCGAAACGGACTAAACCGAGCTTCCACTTGAGCCTCGTCACCTAGGATTCCCATTAAATGTGCCCAAAACAATTTCTATGCCTATGGTATGTTCGGTGCAAACCGTGCACCTTTCTTGCACTGACATAAACATGTCTCCAAATGGACTAAAACGAGATTCCACATGGCCCTCATCACCTAGGAGTACCATCGGGTGCGTCTAAAAGGATTTATGAGCCTATCGTACGTGCAGTGCAAACCGTGCACCTATCTTGCGTCAATGTTAGCACTGTCTCCAAATGGACCGAACAGATCTCCACCAAACCCTCGTCACCAAGGAGTACCATCTGGTGCATCTAAAAGCTTTTATGAGCCCATGGTACGTTTGATACAAACCGAGCACCTACCTTGCACCGATGCTAACACAGTCTCAAAACAGATCAAAACGAGATTCCACATGACCCACCTCACCTAGGAGTTCCATCGGGTGCCTCCAATACTATTTCTAAGCCTACGGTACATTTGACGCAAACCGTGCACCAATCTTGCATCAAGAGTAGCACTATCTCCAAACGGACCAAACTGAGCTTCCACTTGAGCCTCGTCACCTAGGATTCCCATCAAATGTGCCCAAAACTATTTCTATGCCTATGGTATGTTCGGTGCAAACCATGCACCTTTCTTGCACTGACATAAACGTGTCTCCAAATGGACTAAAACGAGATTCCACATGGCCCTCGTCACCTAGGAGTACCATCAGGTGCGTCCAAAACTATTTCTGAGCCTATCGTACGTGCAGTATCTCCTAACACTATCTCCTAACACTGTCTCAAAACATATTGAAACAAGATTCCACATGACCCACATCACCTAGGAGTTCCATCGGGTGCCTCCAATTCTATTTTCAAGCCTACGGTACGTTCGACGCAAACTGTGCACCACTCTTGCATCAAGTGTAGCACTATCTCCAAACGAACCAAACTGAGCTTCCACTTGAGCCTCATCACCTAGGAGTCCCATCGAGTGTGCCCAAAATGATTTCTATGCCTATGGTATGTTCGGTGCAAACCGTGTACCACATGGCCCACGTCACTTACGAGTACCATCGGGTGCGTCTAAAACTATTTATGAGCCTATGGTATGTGGAGTGCAAACCGTGCACCTATCTTGCATCAACGTTAGCACTATTTCCAAATAGACCGAATAGAGGTCCACCAGACCCTAGTCACCTAGGAGATCCATCGGGTGCGTCTAAAACGATTTATGAGCCTATGGTATGTTTGACACAATCCGAGCACCTATCGTGCACCGATGCTAACACTTTGCCAAAACAGATCGAAACAAGATTCCACAAGGCCCACCTCACCGAGGAGTTCCATTGGGTGCCTCTAATACTATTTCTGAGCCTATGGTACGTTCAACGCAAACCGTGCACCAATCTTGCTTCAAGAGTAGCACTATCTCCAAATGGGACGAACAGAGCTTCTACTTGAGCCTCGTGACCTAGGAGCCCCATCGAGTGTGTCCAAAATGATTTCTAAGCCTATGGTGCGTTCGGTGCAAACCATGCACCTAACTTGCTCTGGCACTAACACTATCTCCGAATGGACTAAAACGAGATTCCACACGGCCCACGTCACTTATGAGTTCCATCGGGTGCGTCCAAAACTATTTATGAGCCTATGGAACATTCAATGAAAACCGTGCACCTATCTTGCGTCAAGATTAGCACTATCTCCAAACGGAACAAACATAGCTCCACTAGACCCTCGTCACCTAGGAGTACCATCGGGTGTGTTTAAAATGATTTATGAGCCCATGGTCCGTTTGACGCAAACCGAGCACCTATCTTGCACCGACGCTAACACTGTCTCAAAACAGATCGAAAAGAGATTCCACATCACCCACCTCACCTAGGAGTTCCATCTGGTGCCTCCAATACTATTTCTGAGCCTATGGTACGTTCAACGTAAACCGTGCAAAAATCTTGCATCAAGGGTTGCACTATCTCCTAATGGAGCGATTAGAGCTTCCACTTGAGCCTCGTCACCTAGGAGTCCCATCGAGTGCGTCCAAAACGATTTCTATGCCTATGGTATGTTCGGTGCAAACCACGCACCTATCTTGCTCTGGCACTAACACTGTCTCCAAATGGACTAAACCGAGGTTCCACATGACCCACGTCACTTAGAGTTCCATCGGGTAAGTCCAAAACTATTTATGAGCCTATGGTATGTTCAGTGCAAACAGTGCACCTACCTTGCATCAAGATTAGCACTATCTCCAAACGTACCAAACAGAGCTCCACTAGAAGCTCATGACCTAGGAGCACCATCGGGTGTGTCTAAAACGATTTATGAGCCTATGGTACGTTTGACGCAAACTGAGCACCTATCTTGCACCGACGCTAACACTATCTCAAAACAGATCAAAACAAGATTCTACATGACCCATCTCAGCTAGGAGTTACATCGGGTGCCTCCAGTATTATTTCTGAGCCTACGGTACATTCAACGCAAACCATGGACCAATCTTGCATCAAGAGTAGCACTATCTCGAAACAGACCAAACTGAGCTTCCACTTGAGCCTCGTCACCTAGGAGTCCCATCGAGTGTGTCCAAAATGATTTCTATGCCTATGGTATGTTCGTTTCAAACTGAGCACCTATCTTGCTCTAACACTAACACCGTCTCCAAACGGTCTAAAACAAGATTCCACATGACCCTCGTCACTTACGAGTTCCATCGGGTCCGTCCAAAACTATTTATGGGCCAATGGTACGTTGAGCGCAAACCGTGCACCTATCTTGCATCAAGATTAGCACTGTCTCCAAACGGACCGAACAGAGCTCCACCAGACCCTCGTCACCTAGGAGTACGATCGGGTGCTTCTAAAATGATTTATGTGCCTATGGTACGTTTGACGCAAAGACAGCACCTATCTTGCACCGACGCTAACACTATCTCAAAACAGATCGAAACAAGAATCCACATGACCCACCTCACCTAGGAGTTCTATCGGGTGCCTCCAATACTATTTCTGAGAGTACGATACGTTCGACGCAAACCATGCACCAATCTTCATCAATAGTAGCACTATCTACAAACGGACCAAACCGAGCTTCCACATGAGACTCGTCACCTAGGAGTCCCATCGAGTGTCTCCAAAATGATTTCTATGCCTACGGTATGTTCGGTGCAAACCGTGCACATATCTTGCACTAACACAAACACTGTCTCCACAAGGACTAATATGAGATTCCACATGGCCCACGTCACTTACGAGTTCCATCAGGTGCGTCCAAAACTATTTATGATCCAATGGTACGTTGAGTGCAAACCGTGCACCTATCTTGCGTCAAGATTAGCACTATCTCCAAACAGACCGAACAGAGCTCCACCAGACCCTTGTCTCCTAGGAGTACCATCGGGTGCTTCTAAAATGATTTATGTGCCTATGGTACGTTTAACGCAAACACAACACCTATCTTGCACCGACGCTAACAGTATCTCAAAAGAGATCGAAACGATAATCCACATGACCCACCTCACCTAGGAGTTCCATCGGGTGCCTCCAATACTATTTCGGAGACTACGGTACGTTCGACACAAACTGTGCACCAGTCTTGCATTAAGAGTAGCACTATCTTCAAATGGACCGAGTCGAGCTTCCACTTGAGCCTCGTCACCTAGGAGCCCCATCGAGTGCGTCCAAAATGATTTCAATGCCTACGATATGTTCGGTGCAACCCATACACCTATCTTTGCACTGACACTAACACTGTCTCCAAACAGTCTAAAACAAGATTCCACACGACCCTCGTCACTTACGAGTTCCATCGGGTCCATCCAAAATTATTTATGAGCCTATGTTACATTCAGTGCAAACCATGCACCTATCCTGCGTCAAGATTAGCACTATCTCCTAACACTGTCTCAAAAGATATTGAAACGAGATTCCACATGACCCACATCACCTAGGAGTTCCATCGGGTGCCTCCAATTCTATTTTCAAGCCTACGGTATGTTCGACGCAAACTGTGCAACACTCTTGCATCAAGTGTAGCACTATCTCCAAACGAACCAAACTGAGCTTCCACTTGAGCCTCGTCACCTAGGAGTCCCATCGAGGGTGCCCAAAATGATTTCTATGCCTATGGTATCTTCAGTGCAAACCGTGTACCTATCTTGCACTGACACTATGCCTGTGGTAGGTTCAGTGCAAACCGTGCAGCTATCTGGCACTGACCCAAACATTATCTCCAAATGGACTAAAACGAGATTCCACATGGCCCACGTCACTTACGAGTTCCATCAGGTGCGTCTAAAACTATTTATGAGCCTATGGTACGTGGAGTGCAAACCGTGCACCTATCTTGCGTCAAGCTTAGCACTATTTCCAAACAGACCGAACAGAGCTCCACCAGACCCTAGTAACCTAGGAGATCCATCGGGTGCGTCTAAAATGATTTATGAGCCTATGGTATGTTTGACGCAATCCGAGCACCTTTCGTGCACCGATGCTAACACTGTGTCAAAACAGTTCGAAACGAGATTCCACAAGACCCACCTCACCGAGGAGTTCCATTGGGTGCCTCTAATACTATTTCTGAGCCTATGGTACGTTCAACGCAAACCGTGCACCAATCTTGCTTCAAGAGTAGCACTATCTCCAAACGGAACGAACAGAGCTTCTACTTGAGCCTCGTGATTTAGGAGTCCCATCGAGTTTGTCCAAAATGATTTCTAAGCCTATGGTGTGTTCGGTGCAAACCGTGCACCTATCTTGCTCTGGCACTAGCACTATCTCCAAACGGACTAAAACGAGATTCCACACGGCCCACGTCACTTATGAGTTCCATCGGGTGCAACCAAAACTATTTATGAGCCTATGGAACATTCAGTGCAAACCGTGCACCTATCTTGCGTCAAGATTAGCACTATCTCCAAACGGACCAAACATAGCACCACCAGACCCTTGTCACCTAGGAGTACCATCGGGTGTGTCTAAAACGATTTATGAGCCCATGGTCTTCTTGATGCAAACCGAGCACCTATCTTGCACTGACGCTAACACTGTCTCAAAACAGATCGAAAAGAGATTCCACATGACCCACCTCACCTAGGAGTTCCATCTGGTGCCTCCAATACTATTTCTGAGCCTACGGTACGTTCAACGCAAACCGTGCACCAATCTTGCATCAAGAGTTGCACTATCTCCAAACGGAGCGAACAGAGCTTCCACTTGAGCCTCATCGCCTAGGAGTCCCATCGAGTGCGTCCAAAATGATTTCTATGCCTATGGTATGTTCGTTGCAAACTGAGCACCTATCTTGCTCTAACACTAACACTATCTCCAAACGGACTAAAACAAGATTCCACACGACCCACGTCACTTACGAGATCCATCGGGTGCGTCCAAAACTATTTATGAGCCAATGGTACGTTGAGTGCAAACCATGCACCTATCTTGCGTCAAGATTAGCACTATCTCCAAACGGACCGAACAGAGCTCCACTAGACCCTTGTCACCTAGGAGTACGATCGGGTGCTTCTAAAATGATTTATGTGCCTATGGTACGTTTGACGCAAACACAACACCTATCTTGAACCGACGCTAACACTCAAAACAGATCGAAACGAGAATCCACATGACCCACCTCACCTAGGAGTTCCATCGGGTGCCTCCAATACTATTTCTGAGACTACGGTACGTTCGACGCAAACCGTGCACCAATCTTGCATCAAGAGTAGCACTATCTTCAAATGGACCGAGCCGAGCTTCCACTTGAGCCTCGTCACCTAGGAGCCCCATCGAGTGCGTCCAAAATTATTTCAATGCCTACGATATGTTCGGTGCAACCCATACACCTACCTTTGCACTGACACTAACACTGTCTCCAAACGGTCTAAAACAAGATTCCACACGACCCTCGTCACTTACGAGTTCCATCGGGTCCGTCCAAAACTATTTATGAGCCAATGGTATGTTGAGTGCAAACCGTGCACCTATCTTGCATCAAGATTAGCACTGTCTCCAAACGGACCGAACAGAGCTCCACCAGACCCTCGTCACCTAGGAGTACGATCGGGTGCTTCTAAAATGAATTATGTGCCTATAGTACGTTCGACGCAAACCGTGCACCAATCTTGCATCAAGAGTAGCACTATCTCCAAACGGACCAAACCGAGCTTCCACTTGAGCCTCATTACCTAGTAGTCCCATCCAATGTGTCCAAAACGATTTCTATGCCTATGGTATGTTTGGTGCAAACCGTGCACATATCTTGCACTAACACAAACACTGTCTCCACACGGACTAATATGAGATTCCACACGGCCCACGTCACTTACGAGGTCCATCAGGTGCGTCCAAAACTATTTATGAGCCAATGGTACGTTGAGTGCAAACCATGCACCTATCTTGCGTCAAGATTAGCACTATATCCAAACGGACCGAACAGAGCTCCACCAGACCCTTGTCACCTAGGAGTACCATCGGGTGCTTCTAAAATGATTTATGTGCCTATGGTACGTTTGACGCAAACACAACACCTATCTTGCACCGACGCTAACACTATCTCAAAACAGATCAAAACGAGAATCCACATGACCCACCTCACCTAGGAGTTCCATCGGGTGCCTCCAATACTATTTCTGAGACTACGGTACGTTCAACGCAAACCGTGCACCAATCTTGCATCAAGAGTAGCACTATCTTCAAATGGACCGAGCCGAGCTTCCACTTGAGCTTCGTCACCAAGGGGCCCCATCGAGTGCGTCCAAAATTATTTCAATGCCTACGATATGTTCGGTGCAACCCATACACCTACCTTTGCACTGACACTAACACTGTCTCCAAATGGTCTAAAACAAGTTTCCACACAACCCTCGTCACTTACGAATTCCATCGGGTCCGTCCAAAACTATTTATGAGCTAATGGTACGTTGAGCGCAAACCGTGCACCTATCTTGCGTCAAGATTAGCACTGTCTCCAAACGGACCGAATTGAGCTCCACCAGACCCTCGTCACCTACGAGTACGATCGGGTGCTTCTAAAATGATTTATGTGCCTATGGTACGTTTGACGCAAACCGTGCACCTATCTTGCATCAAGAGTAGCACTATCTCCAAACAGACCAAACCGAGCCTCCACTTGAGCCTCGTCACCTAGGAGTCCCATCGAGTGTGTCCAAAACGATTTCTATGCCTATGGTATGTTCGTTGCAAACCGAGCACCTATCTTGCTCTAACACTAACACTGTCTCCAAACGGACTAAAACGATATTCCACATGACCCACGTCACTTACGAGATCCATCGGGTGCGTCCAAAACTATTTATGAGCCAATGGTACGTTGAGTGCGAACCGTGCACCTATTTTGCGTCAAGATTAGCACTATCTCCAAACGGACTGAACAGAGCTCCACCAGACCCTTGTCACCTAGGAGTACCATCGGGTGCTTCTAAAATGATTTATGTGCCTATGGTACGTTTGACGCAAACACAGCACCTATCTTGCACCGACGCTAACACTATCTCAAAACAGATCGAAACGAGAATCCACATGAATCACCTCACCTAGGAGTTCCATCGGGTGCCTCCAATACTATTTCTAAGACTACGGTACGTTCGACGCAAACCGTGCACCAATCTTACATCAAGAGTAGCACTATCTTCAAATGGACCGAGCCGAGCTTCCACTTGAGCTTCGTCACCGAGTGGCCCCATCGAGTGCGTCCAAAATTATTTCAATGCCTACGATATGTTCGGTGCAACCCATACACCTACCTTTGCACTGACACTAACACTGTCTCCAAACGGTCTAAAACAGGTTTCCACACGACCCTCGTCACTTATGAGTTCCATCGGGTGCGTCCAAAACTATTTATGAGCCAATGGTACGTTGAGTGCAAACCGCGCACCTATCTTGCGTCAAGATTAGCACTGTCTCCAAATATACTGAACAGAGCTCCACCAGACCCTCGTCACCTAGGAGTACGATCGGGTGCTTCTAAAATGATTTATGTGCCTATGGTACGTTCGACGCAAACTGTGCACCAATCTTGCATCAAGAGTAGCACTATCTCCAAACGGACCAAATCGAGCTTCCACTTGAGCCTCGTCACCTAGGAGTCCCATCGAGTGTGTCCAAAACGATTTCTATGCCTATGGTATGTTCAATACAAACCGTGCACATATCTTGCACTGACACAAACACTGTCTCCACACGGACTAATATGAGATTCCACACGGCCCACGTTACTTACGAGGTCCATCAGGTGCGTCCAAAACTATTTATGAGCCAATGGTACGTTGAGTGCAAACCATGCACCTATCTTGCGTCAAGATTAGCACTATCTCCAAACGGACCGAACAGAGCTCCACCCGACCCTTGCCACCTAGGAGTACCATCGGGTGCTTCTAAAATGATTTATGTGCCTATGGTACGTTTGACGCAAACACAGCACCTATCTTGCACCGACGCTAACACTATCTCAAAACCGATCGAAACGAGAATCCACATGACCCACCTCACCTAGGAGTTCCATCGGGTGCCTCCAATACTATTTCCGAGACTACGGTATGTTCGACGCAAATCGTGCACCAATCTTGCATCAAGAGTAGCACTATCTTCAAATGGACCGAGCCGAGCTTCCACTTGAGCCTCTCACCTAGGAGCCCCATCGAGTGCGTCCAAAATTATTTCAAGGCCTACGATATGTTCGGTGCAACCCATACACCTATCTTTGCACTGACAATAACACTGTCTCCAAACGGTCTAAAACAAGATTCCGCACGACCCTCGTCACTTATGAGTTCCATCGGGTGCGTCCAAAACTATTTATGAGCCAATGGTACGTTGAGTGCAAACCGCGCACCTATCTTGCGTCAAGATTAGCACTGTCTCCAAATATACTGAACAGAGCTCCACCAGACCCTCGTCACCTAGGAGTACGATCGGGTGCTTCTAAAATGATTTATGTGCCTATGGTACGTTCGACGCAAACCGTGCAACAATCTTGCATCAAGAGTAGCACTATCTCCAAACGGACCAAACTGAGCTTCCACTTGAGCCTCGTCACCTAGTAGTCCCATCGAGTGTGTCCAAAACGATTTCTATGCCTATGGTATGTTCGGTGCAAACCGTGCACATATCTTGCACTGACACAAACACTGTCTCCACATGGACTAATATGAGATTCCACACAGCCCATGTCACTTACGAGGTCCATCAGGTGCGTCCAAAACTATTTATGAGCCAATGGTACGTTGAGTGCAAACCATGCACCTATCTTGCGTCAAGATTAGCACTATCTCCAAACGGACCGAACAGAGCTCCACCGGACCCTTGTCACCTAGGAGTACCATCGGGTGCTTCTAAAATGATATATGTGCCTATGGTAAGTTTGACGCAAACACAGCACCTATCTTGCACCGACGCTAACACTATCTCAAAACAGATCGAAACGAGAATCCACATGACCCACCTCACCTAGGAGTTCCATCGGTGCCTCCAATACTATTTCTGAGACTACGGTACGTTCGACGCAAACCGTGCACCAATCTTGCATCAAGAGTAGCACTATCTTCAAATGGACCGAGCCGAGCTTCCACTTGAGCTTCGTCACCTAGGAGCCCCATCGAGTGCGTCCAAAATTATTTCAATGCCTACGATATGTTCGGTGCAACCCATACACCTACCTTTGCACTGACACTAACACTGTCTCCAAACGGTCTAAAACAAGATTCCACACGACCCTCGTCACTTACGAGTTCCATCGGGTCCGTCCAAAACTATTTATGAGCCAATGGTACGTTGAGTGCAAACCGTGCACCTATCTTGCGTCAAGATTAGCACTGTCTCCAAACGGACCGAACAGAGCTCCACCAGACCCTCGTCACCTAGGAGTACGATCGGGTGCTTCTAAAATGATTTATGTGCCTATAGTACGTTCGACGCAAACCGTGCACCAATCTTGCATCAAGAGTAGCACTATCTCCAAACGGACCAAACCGAGCTTCCACTTGAGCCTCATTACCTAGTAGTCCCATCCAATGTGTCCAAAACGATTTCTATGCCTATGGTATGTTTGGTGCAAACCGTGCACATATCTTGCACTAACACAAACACTGTCTCCACACGGACTAATATGAGATTCCACACGGCCCACGTCACTCACGAGGTCCATCAGGTGCGTCCAAAACTATTTATGAGCCAATGGTACGTTGAGTGCAAACCATGCACCTATCTTGCGTCAAGATTAGCACTATCTCCAAACGGACCGAACAGAGCTCCACCAGACCCTTGTCACCTAGGAGTACCATCGGGTGCTTCTAAAATGATTTATGTGCCTATGGTACGTTTGACGCAAACACAACACCTATCTTGCACCGACGCTAACACTATCTCAAAACAGATCAAAACGAGAATCCACATGACCCACCTCACCTAGGAGTTCCATCGGGTGCCTCCAATACTATTTCTGAGACAACGGTACGTTCAACGCAAACCGTGCACCAATCTTGCATCAAGAGTAGCACTATCTTCAAATGGACCGAGCCGAGCTTCCACTTGAGCTTCGTCACCAAGGGGCCCCATCGAGTGCGTCCAAAATTATTTCAATGCCTACGATATGTTCGGTGCAACCCATACACCTACCTTTGCACTGACACTAACACTGTCTCCAAATGGTCTAAAACAAGTTTCCACACAACCCTCGTCACTTACGAGTTCCATCGGGTCCGTCCAAAACTATTTATGAGCTAATGGTACGTTGAGCGCAAACCGTGCACCTATCTTGCGTCAAGATTAGCACTGTCTCCAAACAGACCGAATTGAGCTCCACCAGACCCTCGTCACCTACGAGTACGATCGGGTGCTTCTAAAATGATTTATGTGCCTATGGTACGTTCGACGCAAACCGTGCACCTATCTTGCATCAAGAGTAGCACTATCTCCAAACAGACCAAACCGAGCCTCCACTTGAGCCTCGTCACCTAGGAGTCCCATCGAGTGTGTCCAAAACGATTTCTATGCCTATGGTATGTTCGTTGCAAACCGAGCACCTATCTTGCTCTAACACTAACACTGTCTCCAAACAGACTAAAACGAGATTCCACATGACCCACGTCACTTACGAGATCCATCGGGTGCGTCCAAAACTATTTATTAGCCAATGGTACGTTGAGTGCGAACCGTGCACCTATTTTGCGTCAAGATTAGCACTATCTCCAAACGGACCGAACAGAGCTCCACCAGACCCTTGTCACCTAGGAGTACCATCGGGTGCTTCTAAAATGATTTATGTGCCTATGGTACGTTTGACGCAAACACAGCACCTATCTTGCACCGACGCTAACACTATCTCAAAACAGATCGAAACGAGAATCCACATGACCCACCTCACCTAGGAGTTGCATCGGGTGCCTCCAATACTATTTCTAAGACTACGGTACGTTCGACGCAAACCGTGCACCAATCTTACATCAAGAGTAGCACTATCTTCAAATGGACCGAGCCGAGCTTCCACTTGAGCTTCGTCACCGAGTGGCCCCATCGAGTGCGTCCAAAATTATTTCAATGCCTACGATATGTTCGGTGCAACCCATACACCTACCTTTGCACTGACACTAACACTGTCTCCAAACGGTCTAAAACAAGTTTCCACACGACCCTCGTCACTTACGAGTTCCATCGGGTCCGTCCAAAACTATTTATGAGCTAATCGTACGTTGAGTGCAAACCGTGCACCTATCTTGCGTCAAGATTAGCACTGTCTCCAAACGGACCGAACAGAGCTCCACCAGACCCTCGTCACCTAGGAGTACGATCGGGTGCTTCTAAAATGATTTATGTGCCTATGGTATGTTCGACGCAAACTGTGCACCAATCTTGCATCAAGAGTAGCACTATCTCCAAACGGACCAAATCGAGCTTCCACTTGAGCCTCGTCACCTAGGAGTCCCATCGAGTGTGTCCAAAACGATTTCTATGCCTATGGTATGTTCAATACAAACCGTGAACATATCTTGCACTGACACAAACACTGTCTCCACATGGACTAATATGAGATTCCACACGGCCCACGTTACTTACGAGGTCCATCAGGTGCGTCCAAAACTATTTATGAGCCAATGGTACGTTGAGTGCAAACCATGCACCTATCTTGCGTCAAGATTAGCACTATCTCCAAACGGACCGAACAGAGCTCCACCCGACCCTTGCCACCTAGGAGTACCATCGGGTGCTTCTAAAATGATTTATGTGCCTATGGTACGTTTGACGCAAACACAGCACCTATCTTGCACCGACGCTAACACTATCTCAAAACCGATCGAAACGAGAATCCACATGACCCACCTCACCTAGGAGTTCCATCGGGTGCCTCCAATACTATTTCTGAGACTACGGTATGTTCGACGCAAATCGTGCACCAATCTTGCATCAAGAGTAGCACTATCTTCAAATGGACCGAGCCGAGCTTCCACTTGAGCCTCTCACCTAGGAGCCCCATCGAGTGCGTCCAAAATTATTTCAAGGCCTACGATATGTTCGGTGCAACCCATACACCTATCTTTGCACTGACAATAACACTGTCTCCAAACGGTCTAAAACAAGATTCCACACGACCCTCGTCACTTATGAGTTCCATCGGGTGTGTCCAAAACTATTTATGAGCCAATGGTACGTTGAGTGCAAACCGCGCACCTATCTTGCGTCAAGATTAGCACTGTCTCCAAATATACTGAACAGAGCTCCACCAGACCCTCGTCACCTAGGAGTACGATCGGGTGCTTCTAAAATGATTTATGTGCCTATGGTACGTTCGACGCAAACCGTGCAACAATCTTGCATCAAGAGTAGCACTATCTCCGAACGGACCAAACTGAGCTTCCACTTGAGCCTCGTCACCTAGTAGTCCCATCGAGTGTGTCCAAAACGATTTCTATGCCTATGGTATGTTCGGTGCAAACCGTGCACATATCTTGCACTGACACAAACACTGTCTCCACATGGACTAATATGAGATTCCACACAGCCCATGTCACTTACGAGGTCCATCAGGTGCGTCCAAAACTATTTATGAGCCAATGGTACGTTGAGTGCAAACCATGCACCTATCTTGCGTCAAGATTAGCACTATCTCCAAACGGACCGAACAGAGCTCCACCGGACCCTTGTCACCTAGGAGTACCATCGGGTGCTTCTAAAATGATATATGTGCCTATGGTAAGTTTGACGCAAACACAGCACCTATCTTGCACCGACGCTAACACTATCTCAAAACAGATCGAAACGAGAATCCACATGACCCACCTCACCTAGGAGTTCCATCGGTGCCTCCAATACTATTTCTGAGACTATGGTACGTTCGACGCAAACCATGCACCAATCTTGCATCAAGAGTAGCACTATCTTCAAATGGACCGAGCCGAGCTTCCACTTGAGCTTCGTCACCAAGGGGCCCCATCGAGTGCGTCCAAAATTATTTCAATGCCTATGATATGTTCGGTGCAACCCATACACCTACCTTTGCACTGACACTAACACTGTCTCCAAACGGTCTAAAACAAGTTTCCACACGACCCTCGTCACTTACGAGTTCCATCGGGTCCGTCCAAAACTATTTATGAGCTAATGGTATGTTTAGTGCAAACCGTGCACCGATCTTGCGTCAAGATTAGCACTGTCTCCAAACGGACCGAACAGAGCTCCACCAGACCCTCGTCACCTAGGAGTACAATCAGGTGCTTCTAAAATGATTTATGTGCCTATGGTACATTCGACGCAAACCATGCACCAATCTTGCATCAAGAGTAGCACTATCTCCAAACGGACCAAACCGAGCTTCCACTTGAGCCTCGTCACCTAGGAGTCCCATCGAGTGTGTCCAAAACGATTTCTATGCCTATGGTATGTTCAGTGCAAACCGTGCACATATCTTACACTGACACAAACACTGTCTCCACACAGACTAATATGAGATTCCACACGGCCCACGTCACTTACGAGGTCCATCAGGTGCGCCCAAAACCATTTATGAGCCAATGGTACGTTGAGTGTAAACCATGCACCTATCTTGTGTCAAGATTAGCACTATCTCCAAACGGACCGAACAGAGCTCCACCAGACCCTTGTCACCTAGGAGTACCATCGGATGCTTCTAAAATGATTTATGTGCCTATGGTACGTTTCACGCAAACACAGCACCTATCTTGCACCGACGCTAACACTATCTCAAAACAGATCGAAACGAGAATCCACATGACCCACCTCAACTTGGAGTTCCATCGGGTGCCTCCAATACTATTTCTGAGACTACGGTACGTTCGACGCAAAGCGTGCACCAATCTTGCATCAAGAGTAGCACTATCTTCAAATGGACCGAGCCGAGCTTCCACTTGAGCCTCGTCACCTAGGAGCCCCATCGAGTGCGTCCAAAATTATTTCAAGGCCTATGATATGTTCGGTGCAACCCATACACCTATCTTTGCACTGACAATAACACTGTCTCCAAACGGTCTAAAACAAGATTCCACACGACCCTCGTCACTTACGAGTTCCATCGGGTCCGTCCAAAACTATTTATGAGCAAATGGTACGTTGAGTGCAAACCGTGCACCTATCTTGCGTCAAGATTAGCACTGTCTCCAAACGAACCGAACAGAGCTCCACCAGACCCTCGTCACCTAGGAGTACAATCGGGTGCTTCTAAAATGATTTATGTGCCTATGGTACGTTCGACGCAAACCGTGCACCAATCTTGCATCAAGAGTAGCACTATCTCCAAACGAACCAAACCGAGCTTCCACTTGAGCCTCGTCACCTAGTAGTCCCATCGAGTGTGTCCAAAACGATTTCTATGCCTATGGTATGTTCGGTGCAAACCGTGCACATATCTTGCACTGACACAAACATTGTCACCACATGGACTAATATGAGATTCCACACGGCCCACATCACTTACGAGGTCCATTAGGTGCGTCGAAAACTATTTATGAGCCAATGGTACGTTGAGTGCAAACCGTGCACCTATCTTGCGTCAAGATTAGCACTATCTCCAAACGGACCGAACAGAGCTCCACCAGACCCTCGTCACCTAGGAGTACCATCGGGTGCTTCTAAAATGATTTATGTGCCTATGGTATGTTTGACGCAAACATAGAACCTATCTTGCACCGACGCTAACACTCTCTCAAAACAGATCGAAACGAGAATCCACATTACCCACCTCACCTAGGAGTTCCATCGGGTGCCTCCAATACTATTTCTGAGACTACGGTACGTTCGACGCAAACCGTGCACCAATCTTGCATCAAGAGTAGCACTATCTCCAAACGGACCGAGCCGAGCTTCCACTTGAGCTTCGTCACCAAGGGGCCCCATCGAGTGCGTCCAAAATTATTTCAATGCCTATGATATGTTCGGTGCAACCCATACACCTACCTTTGCACTGACACTAACACAGTCTCCAAACGGTCTAAAACAAGTTTGCACACGACCCTCGTCACTTACGAGTTCCATCGGGTCCGTCCAAAACTATTTATGAGCTAATGGTACGTTGAGTGCAAACCGTGCACCTATCTTGCGTCAAGATTAGCACTGTCTCCAAACGGACCGAACAGAGCTCCACCAGACCCTCGTCACCTAGGAGTACGATCGGGTGCTTCTAAAATGATTTATGTGCATATGGTACGTTCGACGCAAACCGTGCACCAATCTTGCATCAAGAGTAGCACTATTTCCAAACGGATCAAACCGAGCTTCCACTTGAGCCTCGTCACCTAGGAGTCCCATCGAGTGTGTCCAAAACGATTTCTATGCCTATGGTATGTTCGGTGCAAACCGTGCACATATCTTGCACTGACACAAACACTGTCTCCACACGGACTAATATGAGATTCCACACGGCCCACGTCACTTACGAGTTCCATCAGGTGTGTCAAAAACTATTTATAAGCCAATGGTATGTTGAGTGCAATCCATGCACCTATCTTGCGTCAAGATTAGAACTATCTCCAAACGGACCGAACAGAGCTCCACCAGACCCTTGTCACCTAGGAGTACCATCGGGTGCTTCTAAAATGATTTATGTGCCTATGGTACGTTTCACGCAAACACAGCACCTATCTTGCACCGACGCTAACACTATCTCAAAACAGATTGATACGAGAATCCACATGACCCACCTCACCTAGGAGTTCCATCGGGTGCCTCCAATACTATTTCTGAGACTACGGTATGTTCGACGTAAATCGTGCACCAATCTTGCATCAAGAGTAGCACTATCTTCAAATGGACTGAGCCGAGCTTCCACTTGAGCCTCGTCACCAAGGAGCCCCATCGAGTGCGTCCAAAATTATTTCAAGGCCTACGATATGTTCAGTGCAACGCATACACCTATCTTTGCACTGACACTAACACTGTCTCCAAACGGTCTAAAACAAGATTCCACACGACCCTCGTCACTTACGAGTTCCATCGGGTCCGTCCAAAACTATTTATGAGCCAATGGTATGTTGAGTGCAAACCGTGCACCAATCTTGCGTCAAGATTAGCACTGTCTCCAAACGGACCGAACAGAGCTCCACCAGACCCTCGTCACCTAGGAGTACGATCGGGTGCTTCTAAAATGATTTATGTGCCTATGGTACGTTCGACGCAAACCGTGCACCAATCTTGCATCAAGAGTAGCACTATCTCCAAATGGACCAAACCAAGCTTCCACTTGAGCCTCGTCACCTAGGAGTCCCATCGAGTGTGTCCAAAATGATTTCTATGCCTATGGTATGTTCGGTGCAAACCGTGCACATATCTTGCACTGACACAAACACTGTCTCCACATGGACTAATATGAGATTCCACATGGCCCACATCACTTACGAGTTCCATCAGGTGCGTAGAAAACTATTTATGAGCCAATGGTACGTTGAGTGCAAACCGTGCACCTATCTTGCATCAAGATTAGCACTATCTCCAAACGGACCGAACATAGCTCCACCAGACCCTTGTCACCTAGGAGTACCATCGGGTGCTTCTAAAATGATTTATGTGCCTATGGTACATTTGATGCAAACACGGCACCTATCTTGCACCGACGCTAACACTATCTCAAAACAGATCGAAACGAGAATCCACATGACCCACCTCACCTAGGAGTTCCATCGGGAGCCTCCAATACTATTTCTGAGACTACGGTACGTTCGACGCAAACTGTGCACCAATCTTGCACCAAGAGTAGCACTATCTTCAAATGGACCGAGCCGAGCTTCCACTTGAGCCTCGTCACCTAGGAGCCCCATCGAGTGCGTCCAAAATTATTTCAATGCCTATGATATGTTCGGTGCAACCCATACACCTATCTTTGCACTGACACTAACACTGTCTCTAAACGGTCTAAAACAAGATTCCATACGACCCTCGTCACTTACGAGTTCCATCGAGTCCGTCCAAAACTATTTATGAGCCAATGTTACATTCAGTGCAAACCGTGCACCTATCCTGCGTCAAGATTTGCACTATCTCCTAACACTGTCTCAAAACATATTGAAACGAGATTCCTCATGACCCACATCACCTAGGAGTTCCATCGGGTGCCTCTAATTCTATTTTCAAGCCTACGGTACGTTTGACGCAAACTTTGCACCAATCTTGCATCAAGTGTAGCACTGTCTCCAAACGAACCAAACTGAGCTTCCACTTGAGCCTCGTCACCTAGGAGTCCCATCGAGTGTGCCCAAAATGATTTCTATGCCTATGGTATGTTCGGTGCAAACCGTGTACCTATCTTGCACTGACACTATGCCTGTGGTATGTTCAGTGCAAACCGTGCAACTATCTGGCACTGACACAAACACTGTCTCCAAACGGACTAAAACGAGATTCCACACGGCCCACGTCACTTATGAGTTCCATCGGGTGCGTCCAAAACTATTTATGAGCCTATGGAACATTCAATGCAAACCGTGCACCTATCTTGCGTCAAGATTAGCACTATCTCCAAACGGACCAAACATAGCTCCACTAGACCCTTGTCACCTAGGAGTACCATCGGGTGTGTCTAAAACCATTTATGAGCCACCTATCTTGCACCGACGCTAACACTATCTCAAAACAGATCGAAACGAGAATCCACATGACCCACCTCACCTAGGAGTTCCATCGGGTGCCTCCAATACTATTTCTGAGACCACGGTACGTTCGACGCAAACCGTGCACCAATCTTGCATCAAGAGTAGCACTATCTTCAAATGGACTGAGCCGAGCTTCCACTTGAGCCTCGTCACCTAGGAGCCCCATCGAGTGCGTCCAAAATTATTTCAAGGCCTACGATATGTTCGGTGCAACCCATACACCTATCTTTGCACTGACAATAACACTATGTCCAAACGGTCTAAAACAAGATTCCACACGACCCTCGTCACTTACGAGTTCCATCGGGTCCGTCCAAAACTATTTATGAGCAAATGGTACGTTGAGTGCAAACCGTGCACCTATCTTGCGTCAAGATTAGCACTGTCTCCAAACGGACCGAACAGAGCTCCACCAGACCCTCGTCACCTAGGAGTACGATCGGGTGCTTCTAAAATGAATTATGTGCCTATGGTACGTTCGACGCAAACCGTGCACCAATCTTGCATCAAGAGTAGCACTATCTTCAAATGGACCGAGCCGAGCTTCCACTTGAGTTTTGTCACCAAGGGGCCCCATCGAGTGCGTCCAAAATTATTTCAATGCCTATGATATGTTCGGTGCAACCCATACACCTACCTTTGCACTGACACTAACACTATCTACAAACGGTCTAAAACAAGTTTCCACACGACCCTCGTCACTTACGAGTTCCATCGGGTCCGTCCAAAACTATTTATGAGCTAATGGTATGTTGAGTGCAAACCGTGCACCTATGTTGCGTCAAGATTAGCACTGTCTCCAAACGGATCGAACAGAGCTCCACCAGACCCTCGTCACCTAGGAGTACGATCGGGTGCTTCTAAAATGATTTATGTGCCTATGGTATGTTCGACGCAAACCGTGCACCAATCTTGCATCAAGAGTAGCACTATCTCCAAACGGACCAAACTGAGCTTCCACTTGAGCCTCGTCACCTAGGAGTCCCATCGAGTGTGTCCAAAACGATTTCTATGCCTATGGTATGTTCGGTGCAAACCGTGCACATATCTTGCACTGACACAAACACTGTCTCCACACGGACTAATATGAGATTCCACACGGCCCACGTCACTTACGAGGTCCATCAGGTGCGTCCAAAACCATTTATGTGCCAATGGTACGTTGAGTGCAAACCATGCACCTATCTTGTGTCAAGATTAGCACTATCTCCAAACGGACCGAACAGAGCTCCACCAGACCCTTGTCACCTAGGAGTACCATCGGGTGCTTCTAAAATGATTTATGTGCCTATGGTACGTTTCACGCAAACACAGCACCTATCTTGCACCAACGCTAACACTATCTGAAAACAGATCGAAACGAGAATCCACATGACCCACCTCAACTAGGAGTTCCATCAGGTGCCTCCAATACTATTTCTGAGACTACGGTATGTTCGACGCAAATCGTGCACCAATCTGGCATCAAGAGTAGCACTATCTCCAAACGGACCGAGCCGAGCTTCCACTTGAGCTTCGTCACCAAGGGGCCCCATCGAGTGCGTCCAAAATTGTTTCAAGGCCTACGACATGTTCGGTGCAACCCATACACCTTCTTTGCACTGACACTAACACTGTCTCCAAACTGTCTAAAACAAGATTCCACATGACCCTCGTCACTTACAAGTTCCATCGGGTCCGTCCAAAACTATTTATGAGCCAATGGTACGTTGAGTGCAAACCGTGCAACTATCTTGCGTCAAGATTAGCACTGTCTCCAAACGGACCGAACAGAGCTCCAACAGACCCTCGTCACCTAGGAGTACGATCGGGTGCTTCTAAAATGATTTATGTGCCTATGGTACGTTCAACGCAAACCGTGCAACAATCTTGCATCAAGAGTAGCACTATCTCCAAACGGACCAAACCGAGCTTCCACTTGAGCCTCATCACCTAGTAGTCCCGTCGAGTGTGTCCAAAACGATTTCTATGCCTATGGTATGTTCGGTGCAAACCGTGCACATATCTTGCACTGACACAAACATTGTCACCACATGGACTAATATGAGATTCCACACGGCCCACGTCACTTATGAGGTCCATTAGGTGCGTCGAAAACTATTTATGAGCCAATGGTACGTTGAGTGCAAACCGTGCACCTATCTTGCGTCAAGATTAGCACTATCTCCAAACGGACCGAACAGAGCTCCACCAGACCCTCGTCACCTAGGAGTACCATCGGGTGCTTCTAAAATGATTTATGTGCCTATGGTACGTTTGACGCAAACATAGCACCTATCTTGCACCGACGCTAACACTCTCTCAAAATAGATCGAAACGAGAATCCACATTACCCACCTCACCTAGGAGTTCCATCGGGTGCCTCCAATACTATTTCTGAGACTACGGTACGTTCGACGCAAACCGTGCACCAATCTTGCATCAAGAGTAGCACTATCTTCAAACGGACCGAGCCGAGCTTCCACTTGAGCTTCGTCACCAAGGGGCCCCATCGAGTGCGTCCAAAATTATTTCAATGCCTACGATATGTTCGGTGCAACCCATACACCTACCTTTGCACTGACACTAACACAGTCTCCAAACGGTCTAAAACAAGTTTGCACACGACCCTCGTCACTTACGAGTTCCATCGGGTCCGTCCAAAACTATTTATGAGCTAATGGTACGTTGAGTGCAAACCGTGCACCTATCTTGCGTCAAGATTAGCACTGTCTCCAAACAGACCGAACAGAGCTCCACCAAACCCTCGTCACCTAGGAGTACGATCGGGTGCTTCTAAAATGATTTATGTGCATATGGTACGTTCGACGCAAACCGTGCACCAATCTTGCATCAAGAGTAGCACTATCTCCAAACGGACCAAACCGAGCTTCCACTTGAGCCTCGTCACCTAGGTGTCCCATCGAGTGTGTCCAAAACGATTTCTATGCCTATGGTATGTTCGGTGCAAACCGTGCACATATCTTGCACTGACACAAACACTGTCTCCACACGGACTAATATGAGATTCCACACGGCCCACGTCACTTACGAGTTCCATCAGGTGCGTCAAAAACTATTTATGAGCCAATGGTATGTTGAGTGCAATCCATGCACCTATCTTGCGTCAAGATTAGAACTATCTCCAAACGGACCGAACAGAGCTCCACCAGACCCTTGTCACCTAGGAGTACCATCGGGTGCTTCTAAAATGATTTATGTGCCTATGGTACGTTTGACGCAAACACAGCACCTATCTTGCACCGACGCTAACACTATCTCAAAACAGATCGATACGAGAATCCACATGACCCACCTCACCTAGGAGTTCCATCGGGTGCCTCCAATACTATTTCTGAGACTACGATATGTTCGACGCAAATCGTGCACCAATCTTGCATCAAGAGTAGCACTATCTTCAAATGGACTGAGCCGAGCTTCCACTTGAGCCTCGTCACATAGGAGCCCCATCGAGTGCGTCCAAAATTATTTCAAGGCCTACGATATGTTCGGTGCAACCCATACACCTATCTTTGCACTGACACTAACACTGTCTCCAAATGGTCTAAAACAAGATTCCACACAACCCTCGTCACTTACGAGTTCCATCAGGTCCGTCCAAAACTATTTATGAGCCAATGGTATGTTGAGTGCAAACCGTGCACCAATCTTGCGTCAAGATTAGCACTGTCTCCAAACGGACCGAACAGAGCTCCACCAGACCCTCGTCACCTAGGAGTACGATCGGGTGCTTCTAAAATGATTTATGTGCCTATGGTACGTTTGACGCAAACCGTGCACCAATCTTGCATCAAGAGTAGCACTATCTCCAAATGGACCAAACCGAGCTTCCACTTGAGCCTCGTCACCTAGGAGTCCCATCGAGTGTGTCCAAAATGATTTCTATGCCTATGGTATGTTCGGTGCAAACCGTGCACATATCTTGCACTGACACAAACACTGTCTCCACACGGACTAATATGAGATTCCACATGGCCCACGTCACTTACGAGTTCCATCAGGTGCGTAGAAAACTATTTATGAGCCAATGGTACGTTGAGTGCAAACTGTGCACCTATCTTGCATCAAGATTAGCACTATCTCCAAACGGACCGAACGTAGCTCCACCAGACCCTTGTCACCTAGGAGTACCATCGGGTGCTTCTAAAATGATTTATGTGCCTATGGTACATTTGACGCAAACACGGCACCTATCTTGCACCGACGCTAACACTATCTCAAAACAGATCGAAACGAGAATCCACATGACCCACCTCACCTAGGAGTTCCATCGGGTGCCTCCAATACTATTTCTGAGACTACGGTACGTTCGACACAAACTGTGCACCAATCTTGCACCAAGAGTAGCACTATCTTCAAATGGACCGAGCCGAGCTTCCACTTGAGCCTCGTCACCTAGGAGCCCCATCGAGTGCGTCCAAAATTATTTCAATGCCTACGATATGTTCGGTGCAACCCATACACCTATCTTTGCACTGACACTAACACTGTCTCCAAACGGTCTAAAACAAGATTCCATATGACCCTCGTCACTTACGAGTTCCATCGAGTCCGTCCAAAACTATTTATGAGCCTATGTTACATTCAGTGCAAACCGTGCACCTATCCTACGTCAAGATTTGCACTATCTCCTAACACTGTCTCAAAACATATTGAAACGAGATTCCTCATGACCCACATCACCTAGGAGTTCCATCGGGTGCCTCTAATTCTATTTTCAAGCCTACGGTACGTTCGACGCAAACTTTGCACCAATCTTGCATCAAGTGTAGCACTATCTCCAAACGAACCAAACTGAGCTTCCACTTGAGCCTCGTCACCTAGGAGTCCCATCGAGTGTGTGCAAAATGATTTCTATGCCTATGGTATGTTCGGTGCAAACCGTGTACCTATCTTGCACTGACACTATGCCTGTGGTATGTTCAGTGCAAACCGTGCAACTATCTGGCACTGACACAAACACTGTCTCCGAACGGACTAAAACAAGATTCCACACGGCCCACGTCACTTATGAGTTCCATCGGGTGCGTCCAAAACTATTTATGAGCCTATGGAACATTCAATGCAAACCGTGCACCTATCTTGCGTCAAGATTAGCACTATCTCCAAACGGACCAAACATAGCTCCACCAGACCCTCGTCACCTAGGAGTACCATCGGGTGTGTCTAAAACCATTTATGAGCCACCTATCTTGCACCGACGCTAACACTATCTCAAAACAGATTGAAAAGAGATTCCACATGACCCACCTCACCAAGGAGTTCCATCTGGTGCCTCCAATACTATTTCTGAGCCTATGGTACGTTCATCGCAAACCGTGCACCAATCTTGCATCAAGGGTTGCACTATCTCCAAACGGACCGAACAAATCTTCCACTTGTGTCTCGTCACCTAGGAGTCCCATCGAGTGCGTCCAAAATGATTGCTATGCCTATGGTATGTTCGGTGCAAACCACACACCTATCTTGCTCTGGCACTAACACTGTCTCCAAACGAACTAAAACGAGATTCCACATGACCCACGTCACTTAGAGTTCCATCGGGTAAGTCCAAAACTATTTATGAGCCTATGGTATGTTCAGTGCAAACAGTGCACCTACCATGCGTCAAGATTAGCCCTATCTCCAAACGGACCGAACAGAGCTCCACCAGAAGCTCATCACCCAGGAGCACCATCGGGTGTGTCTAAAATGATTTATGAGCCTATGGTACGTTTGATGAAAACTAAGCACCTATCATGCACCGACGCTAACACTGTCCCAAAACAGATCAAAACGAGATTCTACATGACCCACCTCACCTAGGAGTTGCATCGGGTGCCTCCAATACTATTTCTGAGCCTACGGTACATTCAACGCAACCGTGGACCAATCTTGCATCAAGAGTAGCACTATCTCCAAACAGACGAAACCGAGCTTCCACTTGAGCCTCGTCACCTAGGAGTCCCATCGAGTGTGTCCAAAACGATTTCTATGCCTATTTTTTCTGTTCTATAAAAATGAAAATAAAAATAGAGAGTGACATTTACCAAGGAAGCTCAAACATGATAAAGGCTAGATATTTATGCTAACGCTTAATCAAGTTCCACGAAGCTTTGTTGTCTATTTGAGCTCCACAGAATTCAAGAAGACTAGCAGATGGAGGACATCCTAATCGTTGTCAGGGTGCTGCCGACATTCAAATACACCTCTGCACCTGCTAGCTACATCAGAAGAAATTACGTCAAGATCCAGCTTGGGGGAGAGCACCCCCATTTATCCCGATAAGTATTTTTATCTACAGTTATACCTATGCTTTATTAAAATAAAAAGATGCATAATCATGAAAACCCAAATAAATATTTTGTGTTTATATATATATGCTTAGTTTAATAAATAAATAAAGTAGCTATGCTAAACTGAATCTTGAAAATAAAACTCTAGCATGGATATGATGAATAGTTGCTCTGCCTAATTTTCAAATTTGTTCTCTCTCTAGTTTAGACATAACTGTTATAATTTAAAACTGGCTCTAAACCTAAACTAGTGGGAAGAGAACTTGATCTGAAGTCTAAGTTGTTAACGGATATGATATGGGAAGGTTGAGCTGTTGTTTATCTGTTCCTAGAGATGCTAGAATTCTGGAGAATTTTATCTTTGAAAATCTTTAAAATGTTGCATGATGAGTTCCTGTATGATGAGAGTTTAAATTCCTACCACAGTCATATATACATGCTTGTTAGATTAAGAGCCGCACTTTTACTACTTACTGCTTATGGGCATTGAGTGTGGTCGAGCTGAGTAGACCCTTAGGAACTTGTCATGTGGTTAAAATCAAGATTCACTTGCACATTCACTCATACATGCTGCTTCTACTCCGGAAGTACGCATCCACATATATCCACTCATTTCCATCTCTAGATTCACCCAAAATTATTCTACTCCTGACCCGGGAGAGAATAGCCAAAAACATTATCCCATTCCTGTTATTCCCTGTGAAGTTAATGCTCAAGTCATTTCTACTACCACTTGCTATATTTTCAAAAGAGGGAGATTGCTCTATATATATATATATATATATATATATATATATATATATATATATATATATATACGAGGAAATAAAAAGGAGCAAGTGCTCGGAACCTCGAAGAAAGAAAAAGTGAGACGAGAGGTAAAAATGGGCAAGTGTCCGACAGTAGAATTAGGGGTACAAGATACCCACCTGAGAGAAAAGAAAAGAGAAAAAATAAATAAATAATATAGAGCATCTCATTCCCCTCAAAAGTTTTAAAAAGCAAGAAAGGTATGTATTCCCTCAAAAAGAGCATTAGACTTTTGTTATCACCATACACCACTCATTCACCACACATGCACATCTTGATTTGACTTATTGACTTGTTTCTCTGGATCCATGGTTTGACTTGCAATAAATGTTCTATGAGTATGTATACTGTATCTCCCACCTATGAGCTCCAAATATCAAAGCCTTATTAGAGTAGGGTGAGAGAGAAGGCAATGTCACTATGCCTTATACCATAAATACCACATACTTTGAGAGAGAAGGCATATACCATTACTGCCTTGGTAAGGATCCAGAAATACCACAAAAGAGAGATCTGAGAGAGTCATACAAGGAATCTCTGAGTTTTATTTGAAAATTTGCAAAAACTCCAGAGCTATAGCTGATCAAGAATAAGAGACATGGCGTTTGACTAGACCGTTCTATCTTTTAATCACTCAAGATGCAGGTGGCGGTTGCAAGCCCCATGGTGAAAGGAAAAATGAGTAAGTTTTAAGTCTTGACAGTTTACTCTAACTCAGGGATGAGACCTTATTTAAAAGCATATGTACCGTCAACGTTCAAAGGCGTTGCAGCAACTTCTGATCCATAATGAGTCTATCCTTGCTCAGGGACGAGCAAGAGGTAAGCTTGGGGGAGTTTGTTGACGGTCCTTAAGTACCAAATATAGTTATCAAATAAATAAAGAAAAGGATCCAAATGCAACCAACACCTAGACTTAGGGTTTTATCTGACAAAATTCCATGAGTTTTGGTGTTTGTCTGTTTCTGCAGGGGGTTATCAGAAAATACGGAGGAAAGGCCCACATGTTTTGGTGTTTTCTATCATCTAGAAGACTCCAGAAGCCACGAGATCGAACGGGAGGCTGAACGGGCCCGGAGGCAGGGCGCCCGCCCTGCCCCCTAGGGCGGCCGCCCTGGACTGAGAGCCAATCAGGCTCCGTCTCGCGGATTATGCTCCACCGACCTAAGGGATCAAGGAAAACCGTGCGATTAATGTCGGTTTGATCCGACGGCCCACGTTCACTTGAGGGGGCTATATAAGCAGGACCCCTGGCCCCTGGAGAAGGCACTCCCTCATTCTCATTCTTTAAACCCTAATCTCAGGAGGAGAGTCTCTGATCAAGCCCTAGAGCCACCACATCAACTAGATCTCTAGTATAGCATAGCTACATAGGATTAGAACTAGAAGGAGTCAATCTTCGATTGGTTTCCGGATCTGTCAAGAGGATTCTTGGTAATTCCTCTACTGTTCTTCATTGTTCATCTTTGTTCTTCAATATTATGAATACAACTTTGTTCTATTTTAATATATTGATTATGACTATGCTCTACTTATTTATGTTTGCAATTATATTGTTCTTAGTTTATCGTAGTTATATGCTTGGCTTAGTTAGATTGGAATTATATACATGTTTAGGATCGTATAGCGTTTATCCATCGGATCCATGGGTAAATGATAAATATTGTGTAGGCGTGGTGCTTAGACCATATTTATCTGCGATTGCACCTTATATGCCGGATCGTGGGGTGGTCCGCGATGGTGACAGCTTCGTTGGTTCTTATATAGTCCCCCTCCCGTGTGTAAGGTAGGTAGAGCAACATTATTACGGGGGAGTGATTGCTATGTTTCTCATCTTCCTTGATAATATCACTATGCATGGGCGTAGTCCTTTCTCGCAATGATTGCCAAGTGTACTTGCACTAACTATGATATGCTAAACTTTATAGTTAAGAATAACTTAGGAAATATCCTTGTAGTTCGTCCTAATACCATGCTAATGACTTGCTAGAATATCTGTTGAGGTGCTTATCATTATTATATGTGGCTAGCTGATCAGATTAATTATCTTTGTGACCATTCATACTTTATCTATATTTTATGTGACACTTACCCCTGTATGCAAGAGATAGATGAATGCTCTCACTTATACATGCAATGATTGATACTCATTCCTATATTCCATTCCATAATCAACATTGATGTTAGTAATCCCTTCCCAGTGGTAAAAATATAAATAACGATACCTGGAATACTTCCCGGTTAAAATGCTACATCGGTATTAATCTGTGCGCTTGCAGATCTTATTTATTATTTATTTAGAAGAGCAGTTGCATATTTCAATACCGCGTCTCTCATGTCATGCTGGGGATGACAACTTGGCTTAAGTGGCATGAGGGATAGGTTCGGCATTTTTGGCGCCGTTATCAGAATTAGAAAACTAAGTCTACTTTTGGTAATGACGTTAAGAATGCCCAACAGTATGTTCGATGCAAACCGTGCACATATCTTGCACTGACACAAACACTGTCTCCACACAGACTAATATGAGATTCCACATGGCCCACGTCACTTACGAGTTTCATCAGGTGCGTCCAAAACTATTTATGAGCCAATGGTACGTTGAGTGCAAACCGTGCACCTATCTTACGTCAAGATTAGCACTATCTCCAAACGGACCGAAGAGAGCTCCACCAGACCCTCGTCACCAAGGAGCACCATCGGTTGTGTCTAAAATGATTTATGAGCCTATGGTACATTTGACGCAAACTGAGCACCTATCTTGCACCGATGCTAACACTGTCCCAAACAAGTTAAACAAGATTCCACATGACCCACCGCACCTAGGAGTTTCATCGGGTCCCTCCAATACTATTTCTGAGCCTACGGTATGTTCAACGCAAACTGTGCACCAATCTTGCATCAAGAGTAGCACTATCTCCAAACAAAGCAAACCAAGCTTCCACTTGAGCCTCGTCACCTAGGAGTCCCATCGAATGCGTCCAAAACGATTTCTATGCCTATGGTATGTTCGTTGCAAACCGAGCACCTATCTTGCTCTTTCACTAACACTGTCTCCAAACGGACTAAAAAAAGATTCCACACGACCCACGTCACTTACGAGATCCATTGGGTGCGTCCAAAACTATTTATGAGGCAATGGTACGTTGAGTGCAAACCGTGCACCTATCTTGCCCTGACACAAACACTGTCTCCAAACGGTCTGAAACAAGATTCCACACGACCCTCGTCACTTACGAGTTCCATCGGATCCGTCCAAAACTATTTATGAGCCTATGTTACATTCAGTGCAAACCGTGCACCTATCCTGCGTCAAGATTAGCACAATCTCCTAACATTATCTCCAAACAGACCGAATAGAGGTCCACCTGACCCTCATTACCTAGGAGTACCATCAGGTGTGTCTAAAACGATTTATGAGCCTATGGTACGTTTGACACAAACCGAGCACCTATCTTGCACCGACGCTAATACTGTCTCAAAACTGATCAAAACAAGATTCCACATGATCCACCTCACCTAGGAGTTCCATCGGGTGCCTCCAATACTATTTCTGAGCCTACGGTACGTTCAACGCAAACCGTGCACCAGTCTTGCATTAAGAGTTGCACTATCTCGAAACGGACCAAACAGAGCTTCTACTTGAGCCTCGTCAGCTAGGAGTCCCATCGAGTGTGTCCAAAATGATTTTCTATGCCTATGGTATGTTCGGTGCAAACCGTGCACCTATCTTGCCCTGACACAAACACTGTCTCCAAACGGACTAAAACAAGATTCCACACGGCCCACGTCACTTACGAGTTCCATCCAGTGCGTCCAAAACTATTTATGAGCCTATGGTACGTGCAGTGCAAACCATGCACCTATCTTGGGTCAAGATAAGCACTATCTCCAAACGGACCGAACAGAGGTCCACCAGACCTCGTCACCTAGGAGTACCATCGGGTTCGTCTAAAACTATTTATTTGCCTATGGTATATTTGACGCAAACCGAGCACATATCTTGCACCGAGGCTAACACTGTCTCAAAACAAATCAAAACAAGATTCCACAAGACCCACTGCACCGAGTTCCATCGGGTGCCTCCAATACTATTTCTGAGCCTACGGTACGTTCAACGCAAACCGTCCACCAATCTTGCATCAAGAGTAGCACTATCTCCAAACAATCTTGCTTCCACTTGAGCCTCGTGACCTAGGAGTCCCATCGAGTGCGTCCAAAATGATTTCTATGCCTATGGTATGTTCGGTACAAACCGAGCACCTATGTTGCTCTGACACTAATAAGGTCACCAAATGGACTACAACGAGATTCCACACGACCCACGTCACTCACGAGTTCCATCAGGTGCATCCAAAACTATTTATGAGCCTATGGTACGTTCGGTGCAAACCATGCACCTATCTTGCGTCAAGATTAGCACTATCTCCAAGTGGACTGAACAAAGCTCCACCAGACCCTCGTCACCTAAGAGTACCATTGGTGCGTCCAAAATGATATATAAGGCTTTGGAACATTTGACGCAAACCCGAGCACCTATTCTTGCACCGACGCTAACACTGTCTCAAAATAGATCGAAACGAGATTCCACATGACCCACCTCACCTAGGAGTTCCATCGGGTGCCTCCAACACAATTTCCGAGCCTACGGTACGTTCGACGCAAACCGTTGCACCAATCTTGCATCAAGAGTAGCACTATCTCCAAACAGACCAAACCCGAGCTTCCACTTGAGCCTCGTCACCTAGGAGTCCCATTGAGTGTGTCCAAAACGATTTCTATGCCTATGGTATGTTCGGTGCAAACCACGCACCTATCTTGCTCTAGCACTAACACTGTCTCCAAACGGGACTAAAACGAGATTCCACATGACCCACGTCACTTAGAGTTCCATTGGGTAAGTCCAAAACTATTTATGAGCCTATGGTCGTGCAGTAAACGGACCAAACAGAGGTCCACTAGACCCTCGTCACCTAGGAGTACCATCAAGTGCGTCTAAAACGATTTATGAGCCTATGGTATATTTGACGTAAACCGAGCACCTATCTTTCTCCGGGCCTAACACTGTCTCAAAACAAGTTGAAACAAGATTCCACATGACCCACCGCACCTAGGAGTTACATCGGGTGCCTCCAATACTATTTCTGAGCCTACGGTACGTTCAACGCAAATCGTGCACCAATCTTGCATCAAGTGTAGCACTATCTCCGAACAAAGCAAACCAAGCTTCCACTTGAGTATCGTCACCTAGGAGTCCCATCGAGTGCGTCCAAAACGATTTTATATGCCTATGGTATGTTCGGTGCAAACCACGCACCTATCTTGCTCTAGCACTAACACTGTCTCCAAAACGGACTAAAATGAGATTCCACATGACCCACGTCACTTAGAGTTCCATCGGGCAAGTCCAAAACTATTTATGAGCCTATGGTATGTTCAGTGCAAACAGTGCACCTACCTTGCGTCAAGATTAGCACTATCTCCAAACGGACCGAACAGAGCTCCACCAGAAGCTCATCACCTAGGAGTACCATCGGGTGTGTCTAAAACGATTTATGAGCCTATGGTACGTTTGACGCAAACTGAGCACCTATCTTGCACCGACGCTAACACTGTCTCAAAACATATCAAAACGAGATTCTACATGACCCACCTCACCTAGGAGTTGCATCGGGTGCCTCCAATACTATTTCTGAGCCTACGGTACATTCAACGCAAACTGTGCACCAATCTTGCATCAAGAGTAGCACTATCTCCAAACGGACCAAACAGAGCTTCTACTTGAGCATCGTCACCTAGGAGTCCCATCGAGTGTGTCCAAAACGATTTCTATGCCTATGGTATGTTTGGTGCAAACCGTGCACCTATCTTGCACTGACACAAACAAAACATTGGTTTGGTGCAAACCGTGCACCTATCTTGCACTGACACAAACATTGTCTCTAAATTGAGTTAAAACGAGATTCCACACGACCCACGTCACTTACGAGTTCCATCGGGTGCGTCCAAAACTTTTTATTCTCCAAACGGATCGAACAGAGCTCCTCTAGACCCTCGTCACCTATGAGTACAATCGGGTGTGTCTAAAACGATTAGGATCCCATGGTACATTTGACGCAAACCAAGCATCTATCTTGCACCGACGCTAACATAGTCTCAAAACAGATCGAAACAAGATTCCTCATGACCCACCTCACCTAGGAGTTCGTCGGGTGCCTCTAATACTATTTCTGAGCCTACAGTACATTCGACGCAAACCATGCACCAATCTTGCATGAAGAGTAGCACCTATCTTGAGCCTCGTCACCTAGAAGTCCCATCGAGTGTGTCCAAAATGATTTCTATGCCTATGGTATGTTCGGTGCAAACCGCGCACCTATCTTGCACTGACACAAACACTGTCTCCACACGGACTAATATGAGATTCCACATGGCCCACATCACTTACGAGTTCCATTAGGTGCGTCCAAAACTATTTATGAGCCTATGGTACATTCAGTGGAAACCGTGCACCTATCTTGCGTCAAGATTAGCATTATCTCCAAACAGACCGAACAGAGGTCCTCCAGACCCTCGTCACCTAGGAGTACCATCAGGTGTGTCTAAAACGATTTATGAGCCTATGGTACGTTTGACACAAACCGAGCACCCATCTTGCACCGATGCTAATACTGTCTCAAAACAGATCAAAACAAGATTCCACATGACCCACCTCACCTAGGAGTTCCATCGGGTGCCTCCAATACTATTTCTGAGCCTACGGTACGTTCAACGCAAACCGTGCACCAATCTTGCATCAACAGTGGCACTATCTCAAAACGGACCAAACAGAGCTTCTACTTGAGCCTCGTCAGCTAGGAGTCCCATCGAGGGTGTCCAAAATGATTTTCTATACCTATGGTATGTTCGGTGCAAACCGTGCACCTATCTTGCCCTGACACAAACACCGTCTCCAAACGGACTAAAACAAGATTCCACACGGCCCACGTCACTTAAAAGTTCCATCAAGTGCGTCCAAAACTATTTATGAACCTATGGTACGTGCAGTGCAAACCGTGCACCTAGCTTGGGTCAAGATAAGCACTCTCTCCAAACGGACCGAACAGGGGTCCACCAGACCCTCGTCACCTAGGAGTACCATCAGGTTCGTCTAAAACTATTTATGAGCCTATGTTACATTCAGTGCAAACCGTGCACCTATCCTGCGTCAAGATTAGCACTATCTCCTAACACTGTCTCCAAACAGAGCTCCACCAGACCCTCGTCACCTAGGAGTACCATCAGGTGTGTCTAAAACGATTTATGAGCCTATGGTACGTTTGACGCAAACCGAGCACCTATCTTGCACCGACGCTAATACTGTCTCAAAACAGATCAAAACAAGATTCCACATGATCCACCTCACCTAGGAGTTCCACCGGGTGCCTCCAATACTATTTCTATGCCTACGATACGTTCAACGCAAACTGTGCACTAATCTTGCATCAAGAGTAGCACTATCTCGAAACAGACCAAACAGATCTTCTACTTGAGCCTCGTCAGCTAGGAGTCCCATAGAGTGTGTCCAAAATGATTTTCTATGCCTATGGTATGTGCGGTGCAAACCGTGCACCTATCTTGCCCTGACACAAACACTGTCTCCAAACGGACTAAAACAAGATTCCACACGGCCCACGTCACTTATGAGTTCCATCAAGTGCGTCCAAAACTATTTATGAGCCTATGGTACGTGCAGTGCAAACCGTGCACCTAGCTTGGGTCAAGATAAGCACTATCTCCAAACGGACCGAACAGGGGTCCACCAGACCCTCGTCACCTAGGAGTACCATCAGGTTCGTCTAAAACTATTTATGAGCCTATGTTACATTCAGTGCAAACCGTGCACCTATCCTGCGTCAAGATTAGCACTATCTCCTAACACTGTCTCCAAACAGAGCTCCACCAGACCCTCGTCACCTAGGAGTACCATCAGGTGTGTCTAAAACGATTTATGAGCCTATGGTACGTTTGACGCAAACCGAGCACCTATCTTGCACCGACACTAATACTGTCTCAAAACATATCAAAACAAGATTCCACATGATCCACCTCACCTAGGAGTTGCACCGGGTGCCTCCAATACTATTTCTGTGCCTACGATACGTTCAACGCAAACTGTGCACTAATCTTGCATCAAGAGTAGCACTATCTCGAAACAGACCAAACAGAGCTTCTACTTGAGCCTCGTCAGCTAGGAGTCCCATAGAGTGTGTCCAAAATGATTTTCTATGCCTATGGTATGTGCGGTGCAAACCGTGCACCTATCTTGCCCTGACACAAACACTGTCTCCAAACGGACTAAAACAAGATTCCACACGGCCCACGTCACTTATGAGTTCCATCAAGTGCGTCCAAAACTATTTATGAGCCTATGGTACGTGCAGTGCAAACCGTGCACCTAGCTTGGGTCAAGATAAGCACTATCTCCAAACGGACCGAACAGAGGTCCACCAGACCCACGTCACCTAGGAGTACCATCGGGTTCGTCTAAAACTATTTATTTGCCTATGGTATATTTGACGCAAACCGAGCACATATATTGCACCGAGGCTAACACTGTCTCAAAACAAATTGAAACAAGATTCCACAAGACCCACCGCACCTAGGAGTTCCATCGGGTGCCTCCAATACTATTTCTGAGCCTACGGTACATTCAATGCAAACCGTGCTCCAATCTTGCATCAAGAGTAGCACTATCTCCAAACAAAGCAAACCGAGCTTCCACTTGAGCCTCATGACCTAGGAGTCCCATCGAGTGCATCCAAAATGATTTCTATGCCTGTGGTATGTTCGGTACAAACCGAGCACCTATCTTGCTCTGAAACTAACACTGTCACCAAATGTTCAAAAACGAGATTCCACACGACCCACATCACTTACGAGTTCCATCGGGTGCATCCAAAACTATTTATGAGCCTATGGTACATTCGTTGCAAACCATGCACCTATCTTGCGTCAAGATTAGCACTATCTCCAAGTGGACTGAACAAAGCTCCACCAGACCCTCGTCACCTAGGAGTACCATCGGGTGTGTCCAAAATGATATACGAGCCTTTGGTACATTTGACGCAAACCGAGCACCTATCTTGCACCGACTCTAACTCTGTCTCAAAACAGATCGAGATGAGATTCCACATGACCCACCTTACCTAGGAGTTCCATCGGGTGCCTCCAATACTATTTCTAAGCCAACGGTACGTTCAACGCAAACCGTGCGCCAATCTTGCATCAAGAGTAGCACTATCTCCAAACGGACTGAATAGAGCTTCCACTTGAGCCTCGTCACCTTGGAGTCCCATTGAGTGTGTTCAAAATGACTTCTATGCCTATTGTATGTTCGGTGTAAACCGTGCACCTATCTTGCACTGACACAAACACTGTCTCCAAATGGACTAAAATGAGATTCCACTTGGCCCACGTCACTTACGAGTACCATCGGGTGCGTCTAAAAGTATTTATGAGCCTATGGTACGTGCAGTGCAAACCATGCACCTATCTTACGTCAAGGTTAGCACTCTTTCCAAATGGACCAAACAGAGCTGCACTAGACCCTAGTCGCCTAGGAGATCCATCGGGTGCGTCTAAAACGATTTATGAGCATATGGTACGTTTGGCGCAAACTGAGCATCTATCTTGCACTGACGCTAACACTGTCTCAAAACAGATCAAAACAAGATTCCACATGACCCACCAGACCTAGGAGTTACATCGGGTGCCTCTAATACTATTTCTGAGCTTATGGTACGTTCGACGCAAACCGTGCACCAATCTTGCATCAAGTGTAGCACTATCTCCAAATGGACCGAACCAAGCTTCCACTTGAGCCTCGTCACCTAAGAGTCCCATCGAGTGCATCCAAAATGATTTCTATGTCTATGATATGTTCAGTGCAACCCATGCACCTATCTTTGCACTAACACTAACACTGTCTACAAATGGACTAAAACAAGATTCCACACAACCCACGTCACTTGCAAGTTCCATCGGTTGCGACCAAAACTATTTATGAGCCCATGGTACATTCAGTGCAAATCGTGCACCTATTTTGCGTCAAGATTAGCACTATCTCCAAACGGACCGAATAGAGCTCCACCAGACCCTCGTCACCTAGGAATACCATCGGGTGTGTCTAAAACGATTTATGAGCCTATGGTACATTTGACGCAAACCAAGCACCTATCTTGCACTGACGCTAATAATGTCTCAAAACAGATCGAAACAAGATTCCACATGACCCACATCACCTAGGAGTTCCATCGGGTGCCTCTAATACTATTTTTGAGCCTACGGTATGTTCAACGCAAACCGTGCACCAATCTTGCATCAAGAGTAGCACTATCTCCAAACAGACTGAACAGAGCTTCCACTTGAGCCTCGTCACCTAGGAGTCCCGTTGAGTGTGTCCAAAATGATTTCTATGCCTATGGTATGTTCGGTGCAAACCGTGCACCTATCTTGAAGTGACACAAACACTGTCTCCAAATGGACTAAAACGAGATTCCATTCGGCCCACATCACTAACGAGTACCATCGGGTGTGTCTAAAACTATTTATGAGCCTGTGGTACGTGCAGTGCAAACCATGCACCTATCTTTAGTCAAGGTTAGCACTATTTCCAAACGGACCGAACAGAGCACCACCAGACTCTCGTCACCTAGGAGTACCATCGGGTGCGTCCAAAACTATTTATGAGCCTATGGTACGTTTAATGCAAACCGAGCACCTATCTTGCGTCAAGATTAGCTCTATCTCCAAACAGACCAAACAGAGCTCCATCAGACCCTCGTCACCAAGGAGTACCATCGGGTACGTCTATAATGATTTATGAGCCTATGGTACGTTTGACGCAAACCGAGCACCTATCCGGCACTGACGAGAACACTATCTCAAAACAGATCGAAATGAGATTCCACATGACCCACCTCACCTAGGAGTTCCAACGGGTGCCTCCAACACTATTTCTGAGCCTGCAGTACGTTCGACGCAAACTATGCACCAATCTTGCACCAAGAGTAGCACTATCTCCAAATGAACTGAACAGAGCTTCCACTTGAGCCTCATCACCTAGGAGTCCCAACGAGTGTGTCCAAAATGATTTCTATGCCATTGGTATGTTCGGTGCAAACTGCAGACCTATCTTGCACTGGCACAAATACTGTCTCCAAACAGACTAAAGCGAGATTCCACACAACCCACATCACTTACGAGTTCCATCAGGAGCGTCCAAAACAATTTATGAGCCTATGATACGTGCAGTGCAAACTGTGCACCTATCTTGCATCAAGATTAGCACAATCTCCAAATGGACCGAACAGAGGTCCACCAGACCCTCGTCACCTAGGAGTACCATCGGGTGCCTCTAATAATATTTCTCAGCCTACGGCACGTTCCACGCAAACCGTGCACCAATCTTGCATAAAGAGTAGCACTATCTCGAAACGGACAGAACTGAGCTTCTACTTGAGCCTCGTCACCTAGGAGTCCCATCGAGTGTGTCCAAAACAATTTCTATGCCTATGGTATGTTCGGTGCAAACCGTGCACCTATCTTGCACTGACACAAACACTATCTCCAAACAGACTAAAACGAGATTCCACACGGCCCACGTCACTTACGAGTTCCATCGGGTGTGTCCAAAACTATTTATGAGCCTATGGAACATTCAGTGCAAACCGTGCACCTATCTTGCGTCAAGATTAGCACTATCTCCAAACAGACCGAACAGAGCTCCACTAGACCCTCGTCACCTAGGAGTACCATCAGGTGTGTCTAAAATGATTTATGAGCCTATGGTACGTTTGACGCTAACCAAGCACCAATCCTGCATCGATGCTAACACTGTCTCAAAACAGATTGAAACAAGATTCCAAATCACCCACCTCACCTAGGAGTTCCATGGGGTGCCTCCAACACTATTTCTGAGACTACGGTATGTTCAACGCAAACCGTGCACAAATCTTGCATCAAGAGTAGCACTATCTGCAAACGAACTGAATAGAGCTTCCACTTGAGCCTCGTCACCTAGGAGTCCCATCGAGTGTGTCAAAAATGATTTCTATGCCTATGGTATGTTCGGTGCAAACCATGCACCTATCTTGCACTGACGCAAACACTATCTCCAAACAGACCAAAACGAGATTCCACCTGGCCCACGTCACTTATGAGTTCCATTAGGTGCGTCAAAAACTATATATGAGCCTATGTTATGAGTAGTGCAAACCGTGCACCTATCTTGTGTCAAGATTAGCACTATCTCCAAACGGACCGAACAGAGCTCCAATAGACCCTCGTCACCTAGGAGTACCATTGGGAGCGTCTAAAACGATTTAGGGGCCTATGGTACCTTTGATGCAAACCGAGCACCTATCTTGCACCGATGCTAACACAGTCTCAAAACAGATTGAAACAAGATTCCACATGACCCACCTCACCTACGAGTTCCATCGGGTGCATCCTATACTATTTCTGAGCCTACGGTACGTTCGACGCAAACCGTGCACCAATCTCGCATCAAGGGTAGCACTATCTCCAAATGGACCGAACAGAGCTTCCACTAGAGCCACGTCACCTAGGAGTCCCATCGAGTATCTCCAAAACAATTTCTATGCCTATGGTATGTTCGGTGTAAACCGTACAGCTATCTTGCACTGACGCAAACACTGTCTCCAAACGGACTAAAACGAGATTCCACACGGCCCACATCACTTACGAGTACCATCAGGTGCATCTAAAACTATATGCACCTATCTTGCGTCAAGGTTAGCACTATTTCCAAACTGACCGAACAGAGCTCCACCAGACCTTCGTCACCTAGGAGTACCATCGGTTGCGTCCAAAACTATTTATGAGCCTATGGTACTTTCAGCGCAAACCGTGCACCTATCTTCGTCAAGATTAGCAGTATCTCCAAACATACCGAATAGAGCTCCACCAGGCCCTTACCACCTAGGAGTACCATTGGGTGCGTCTCAAAACAGATCGAAACGAGATTCCAAATAACCCACCTCTCCTAGGAGTTCCATCGGGTGCCTCCAATACTATTTTTGAGACTACGGTACGTTCAACGCAAACCATGCACAAAACTTGCATCAAGAGTAGCACTATCTCCAAACGGATTGAACAGAGCTTCCACTTGAGCCTCGTCACCAGGGAGTCCCATCGAGTCTGTCCAAAACTATTTCTATGCCTATGGCATGTTCGGTGCAAACCGTGCACCTATCTTTCACTAACACAAACACTGTCTACATACAGACTAAAACGAGATTCCACACGGCCCACATCACTTATGAGTTCCATCAGGTGCGTTCAAAACTATTTATGAGCCTATGGTACGCGCAGTGCAAACCATGCACCTGTCATACGTCAAGATTAGCACTATCTCCAAACAGACCGAATAGAGGTCCACCAGACCCTCGTCACCTAGGAGTACCATTGGGAGCGTCTAAAATGATTTAGGAGCCTATGGTACCTTTGATGCAAACCGAGCACCTATCTTGCACTGACGCTAACACAGTCTCAAAACAGATTAAAACAAGATTCCAGCATGACCCACCTCACCTATGAGTTCCATCGGGTGCATCCAATACTATTTCTGAGCCTACGGTACGTTCGACGCAAACCGTGCACCTATCTTGCGTCAAGGTTAGCACTATTTCCAAACGGACCAAACAGAGCTCCACCAGACCGTCGTCACCTAGGAGTACCATCAGGTGCGTCCAAAACTATTTATGAGCCTATGGTACTTTCAGTGCAAACCGTGCACCTATCTTGCGTCAGGATTAGCACTATCTCCAAACGTACCGAATAGAGCTCCACCAGGCCCTTGTCACCTCGGAGTACCATCGGGTGCGTCTAAAATGATTTATGAGCCGATGGTACATTTGACGCAAAACAAGTATCTATCTTGCACCGACGCTAACACAGTCTCAAAACAGATTGAAACGAGATTCCAGATGATCCACCACACCTAGGAGTACGATCGTGTGCCTCCAATACTATTTCTAAGCCTACGATACGTTCAACGCAAACCGTGCACCAATCTTGCATCAAGAGTAGCACTATCTCCGAACGGACTAAATAGAGCTTCCACATGAGCCTCGTCACCTTGGAGTCCCGTTGAGTGTGTCCAAAATGATTTTTATGCTTATGGTATGTTCGGTGCAAACCGTGCACCTATCTTGCACTAACACAAACACTGTCTCCAAATGGACTAAAATGAGATTCCGCACGGCCCACATCACTTACGAGTACCATCGGGTGCGTCTAAAACTATTTATGAGCCTATGGTACGTGCAGTGCAAACCATGCACCAATCTTGCGTCAAGGTTAGCACTATTCCCAAATGCACCGAACAGAGCTCCACCAGACCCTAGTCGCCTAGGAGATCCATCGGATGCGTCTAAAACGATTTTATGAGCCTATGGTACATTTGACATAAAGTGAGCACCTATCTGGCACTGACGCCAACACTGTCTCAAAACAGATCGAAATGAGATTCCACATGACACACCTCACCTAGGAGTTCCATCGGGTGCCTCTAAGACTATTTCTGAGCCTGCAGTATGTTCGACGCAAACCGTGCACCAATCTTGCATTAAGTGTAGCATTGTCTCCAAACGGACCGAACCAAGCTTCCACTTAAGACTCGTCACCTAGGAGTCCCATTGAGTGCTTACAAAATGATTTCTATGTCTATGGTATTTTTAGTGCAACACATACACCTATCTTTGCACTGACACTAACACTGTCTCCAAACGGACTAAAACAAGATGCCACACAACCCACGTCACTTGCAAGTTCCATTGGGTGCGACCAAAACTATTTATGAGCCTACGGTACATTCATTGCAAACCGTGCACCTATCTTACATCAAGATTAGCACTATCTCCAAATGGACCAAATAGAGCTCTACCAGACCCTCATCACCTAGGAGTACCATCAGGTGTGTCTAAAACGATTTATGAGCCTATGGTATGTTTGACGCAAACCAAGCACCTATCCTGCACCGATGCTAACACTGTCACAAAACAGATCGAAACGAGATTCCAAATGACCCACCTCACCTAGGAGTTCCATCGGGTGCCTCCAATACTATTTCTGAGACAACGGTACGTTCAACGCAAACCGTGCACAAATCTTGCATCAAGAGTAGCACTATCTCCAAACGGATTGAACAGAGCTTCCACTTGAGCCTCGTCACCGGGGAGTCCCATTGAGTCTGTCCAAAACTATTTCTATGCCTATGGCATGTTCGGTGCAAACCGTGCACCTGTCTTGCGTCAAGATTAGCACTATCTCCAAACGGACCAAACAGAGGTCCACCAGACCCTCGTCACCTAGGAGTACCATCGGGAGCGTCTAAAATGATTTAGGAGCCTATGGTACCTTTGATGCAAACCGAGCACCTATCTTGCACCGATGCTAACACAGTCTCAAAACAGATTGAAACAAGATTCCACATGACCCACCTCACCTACGAGTTCCATCGGGTGCATCCAATACTATTTCTGAGCCTACGGTACGTTCGACGCAAACCGCACACCTATCTTGCGTCATGGTTAGCACTATTTCCAAATGGACCGAATAGAGCTCCACCAGACCCTCGTCACCTAGGAGTACCATCGGGTGCGTCCAAAACTATTTATGAGCCAATGGTAATTTCAGTGCAAACCGTGCACCTATCTTGCGTCAAGATTAGCACTATCTCCAAATGTACCGAATAAAGCTCCACCAGGACCTTATCACCTAGGAGTACCATCGGGTGCGTCTAAAATGATTTATGAGCCTATGGTACGTTTGACGCAAAACGAGTGCCTATCTTGCACCGACGCTAACACAGTCTCAAAACAGATTGAAACGAGATTCCACAAGATCCATCTCACCTAGGAGTACCATCGTATGCGTCTAATACTATTTCTAAGCCTATGGTACATTCAACGCAAACCATGCACCAATCTTGCATCAAGAGTAGCACTATCTCCAAATGTACTGAATAGAGCTTCCACTTGAGCCTCGTCACCTTGGAGTCCCGTCGAGTGTGTCCAAAACGATTTCTATGCCTATGGTATGTTCGGTGCAAACCGTGCACCTATCTTGCACTAACACAAACACTGTCGCCAAATGGACTAAAATGAGATTCCGCACGGCCCACGTCACTTAGGAGTACCATCGGGTGCGCCTAAAACTATTTATGAGCCTATGGTACATGTAGTGCAAACCATGCACCTATCTTGCGTCAAGGTTAGCACTATTCCCAAATGCACCGAACAGAGCTCCACCAGACCCTAGTCGCCTAGGAGATCCATCGGGTGCGTCTAAAATGATTTATGAGCCTATGGTACGTTTGACGCAAACTGAGCACCTATCTTGCACTGATGCCAACACTGTCTCAAAACAGATCAAAACGAGATTCCACATGACCCACCTCACCTAGGAGTTCCATTGGGTGCCTCTAATACTATTTCTGAGCCTGCGGTACGTTCAACGCAAATCGTGCACCAATCTTGCATTAAGTGTAGCACTGTCTCCAAACGGACCGAACCAAGCTTCCACTTAAGACTCGTCACCTAGGAGTCCCATCGAGTGCATACAAAATGATTTCTATGTCTATGGTATTTTTAGTGCAACCCATGCACCTATCTTTGCACTGACACTAACACTGTCTCTAAACGGACTAAAACAAGATTCCACACAACCCACGTCACTTGCAAGTTCCATTGGGTGCGACCAAAACTATTTATGAGCATGCGGTACATTCATTGCAAACCACATGTTTCAGTGTTATGTTTCACTTATACTGCATGAAATGTTTATGAATGCATGATGATGCTCATGCACAGGATTAGCAATGCATAATGCATGCTTAACACCAGGGGTGTTACAAGTGTCCATGCAAGATAGGTGCACGATTTGCGCCAAATATACCACAGGCTCAGAAATTCTTTTAGACGCACCCGATGGTACTCCTAGGTGACGAGGCTTTAGTGGATGCTCACTTTGGTCTGTTTGGAGATAGTGCTAATCTTGATGCAAGATAGGTGCACGGTTTGTGCCTAACATACCATAGGCTTAGAAATTGTTTTGGACGCACCCAATAGTACTCCTTGGTGACAAGGCTCTTCAAGATGCTCACATCGGCCTGTTTGGAGACAACACTAATCTTGATGCATGATAGGTGCACGGTTTGCGCCGAACATACCACAAGCTCGGAAATCATTTTGGACGCACCTATGGTACTCCTAGGTGACGTGGGTCATGTGGAATCTCGTTTCGGTCCGTTTGGAGACAATGTTAGTGTCAGTGCTAGATGGGTGCACGGTTTGCACCAAACATACCATGGGCTCAAAAATCGTTTTGGACGCACCTGATGGTACTCCTAGGTGACGAGGCCCAAGTGGAAGCTCATTTTGGTCTGTTTAGAGATAGTGCTAATCTTGACACAAGATAGGTGAATGGTTTGCGGTGAACGTACCACAGGCACGGAAATTGTTTTGGACGCACCTGATGGAACTCCTAGGCGACGTAGGTCAAGTGGAATCTCGTTTTGGTCTATTTAGAGACAGTGTTAGTGTTGGTGCAAGATAGGTGCACGGTTTGTGCCAAATGTACATAGGCTCAGAAATCATTTTGGGTGCACCCGATGGTACTCCTAATTGATGAGGCTCTAGTGGATGTTCACTTCGGTCTGTTTGGTGAGAGTGCTAACATTGACGCAAGATAGGTGGATGGTTTACGCCAAGCATAGCACAGGCACGAAAATCATTTTGGACGCACCCAATGGAACTCCTAGGTAACGTGGGTCATGGGGAATCTCATTTCAGTCTATTTGGAGACAGTGTTTGTGTTAGTGCAAGATAGGTGCACAGTTTGCACCAAACATACCATAGGCTCAGAAATCATTTTGGATGCACCCAATGGTACTCCTTGGTGATGATGCTCAACTGGATGCTCGATTTGGTCCATTTCGAGATAGTTCTAATCTTGATGCTAGATAGTTGCACGGTTTGTGCCAAACATACCAAAGGCTTGAAAATCATTTTGGACACAACCGATGGAACTTCTTGGTGATATGGATCATGTGGAATCTTGTTTCTGTCTATTTGGAGATAGTGTTAGTGTCGGTGCAAGATATGTTTACGCCAAATGTACCATAGGCTCAAAACTTGTTTTGGACGCACCCGATGGTACTACTTGGTGATGTGGATCAAGTGGAAGCTCATTGCTGTTTGTTTGGGGATAGTGCTAGTCTTGATGCAAGATAGTTGCTCGATTTGCGCCAACGTACCATGGGCTCAAAAATCATTTTGGATGTGAAAGGATCAAGATGCCCAAGAGTGGGGGTGAATTGGGCTTTTCTAAAAATTAATTGCAAGAATTAAAACCTATAAGCCAAAGTTCACCCCTAGTGCCTACTTGTGTTCCTTGTGATTCTACCAGTAAAAGTTTTGCATCCTAAGTTCCAATCCTAGTCTAGCATGGCAATTCTAGGAAAGTAAACCAAGCAATGAAAGTAATACGAGAAAGTAAATGCTTGAAAGTAAGGGCAAAGAACACGGCGATGTTTTCCCGAGGTATCGGAGAGTCGCCACTCCCCACTAGTCCTCGTTGGAGCACTCACGCAAGGGTGTAGCTCCCCCTTGATCCGCGCAAGGATCAAGTGCTCTCTACGGGCTGATTCTTCAACACTCTGTCTCGGTGAATCGCCCAAAACAGCTCACAAGATGAGTTGGGTCATCCACAAGCTCCGCCGGATGATCACTAAACTCCCAATCACCACCAAGCCGTCTAGGTGATGGCGATCACCAAGAGTAACAAGCTAGAACTCTCACTTGACCACAACGAGCCTAATGAGAAGATGGATGCACACTTGCTACTCCCTAGTCACTAGTGAGGGACTCTCAAGCTTTGATTCTCAAATCACTACCCTCACTAGAGCTCTTGCACTCCCTTGCACTTCAAAGGTGTTTCTCAGCTGAACAAATGAGCAAGCGACCTCTAAAAGAGGGGGAGGGGATGTATTTATACACCTAGTCAAATCCAACCATTACCTGCCAACTCAGCAAAATACGCGTTGACCGGACGCGCCGGTCGACGTGACCGGACGCGCCGGTCGATCGTAACAGTCGAAAGTCTGAAACACTTCGCTGAGTGACTGGACGCACCGATCAGGGGTGACCGGACGCGTCCGATCGTGTAGGGAGCTTACTGTACTTTGACCTGACGCGTGACCGCGTCCGATCAGTGATGACCGGACGCGTCCGATCGTCAGAGTACCTTACTAGAACATGACCAGACGCGCCGATCACTTCCTAGTCGCGTCCGATTAGATGTTTTCTCTTCTATGACACGTGTCAGCCTGAACACCGCGTCCGGTCCTCGCAAGGACCGCGTCCGGTCAACAGCGCTGAAACATGGTAACTGTTTAGTACTGACCGGACGCGTCCGGTCAAGCCAGAGACTACGTCCGGTCAAGGGAAAATGGCTCTAAAAACTTCGAAACGCGACGCAACTTGAACCAAGTTGCTTCCAACTGAACTTTGAGCTATTCTTGAGCTACCTAGTGCTAAGTTTGACAAGTGTGCACCACACCTAAACAAAAAGACTCACCTAGGTCAAGCTACTCGCTCATGCCCCCTTTATAGTACAGCCAAAGGAAAAAAGCGAAGATCCTAACGACTATTCCGAATGTAACTCAACACCTTAACATCCGGAACTAACCATCCTTAATCTTGACGTCAATCCTTTGAAAACTGAAACGATTTCCATCAAGGGACATGAATACCATAGTGCCCAAAGCAGTTATCAACCCCATGACCTAACTTACCAAAGTTTCTGCAAAACACACGTTATTCATGGTAATAATGCGTTGTCATCAATTGCCGAAACCAACTCTCGGGGCCTAGATGCTTTCAATCTCTCCCTTTTTGGTGATTGATGACAACACTTAGATTCAGAAGATAAGAGTTGAGGTTTTCGAACATGCTTGGTTCACATAACCAAAAAGCAATAAGCACAAGGGGTTAGAAATTGCTTATGTGCCCCAAGCCAACAGGGTGTACTCATAAGATAAAAACATGAAGCGTTAGTACACATAAAACATAGCTCATATGAAATTGGAGTAAGGCACGGAAGCACAACCTTATGAGCTAGAACCAATTAAGTGACATGATATATAATAGTGATTAGATAGACCACATAAGACTCAAAGTATCTCACAAGCACACATGTCACAAAATGCAAGTACAGGAATGTAAACATGATGCATGAATGTAGCACACAAAGAAAAATGAAAACCCTCTATCAAAACTCCCCCTGAATCTACTCTCTCTCCCCCTTTGGCATCAACCGCCAAAAAACTAAACTATGGATCTGACGAGGGAACAGAAGCAGTCGTGTCGGGTGCCGAGGAGAACAGAGTGATCATGAACTGTGAAGTATCCTCCTCGGACTCTGAGCTGTCAGGCTGACCCTCTGTAGAAGCACGTGGCTGTGAAGCAGTCTGGGTCTGAACAATAGGAGCAGGTACTGATGAAGATGTAGCAACGAGCGGAGCAGTCTCTGTCACCTGAGCCTGAAGCGAGCCAACTACTGGAGGATCTGTCGAGGCAACGGACGAGGGTACAGTCTCTGTGGTGCTAGTCACTGGAGGAGCCACTGTCATTGAAGCAAACAACCCTGAAGAAGTCACAAGAGTAGTGTGCGAGGGCGTCGGCTAACCAGTCAACTCGCTGTAAGAGGTACTCAAGTCAGCGAAAGGAGTGCCTATCAGAAGGTGAGGGTGCAGCTAGTCTGAAGGAGTGAACCCCGTCTGAATAGGAGTGTAGCTCGGGGACTGGAAGGTCTGTGGAACCTGCTGCTAGGGAGAGGTGAACTGGAAGCTCGGCTGTCCCTGACTCTGAGGTCCACTGAACTGTAGTGCTGGAGTTAGGACAGATGCTGGAGGAGGAACCCCAACTGTGACCAAGTGACGCAGGAGCTCAAGGTACTGCTGCTGGTTTGCTGCCTGCTATCGCTACATCACAAACTACTGTCGCTGTAGCTCAAGCTGCTGCCTCTGGAACTCATCCTGTTGAGCCTGTATCTGAGCAAATGCAGCTGCTGTGTCCTGAGCCTGACATTGCATCTGTATCTCCTGCCTCTCCTGGGCCTGGGTCAGCCTCTCAAGTATAGCCACCATGGCTGGGTCTGAGCGGGAGGCTAAGCCTGAACCACCGGCCTCATGGTCATGAGACCGAGGAGAATGGTACCGGGGGATGGGCTGATAGTCCTCATATGTACTGTCAGTAGCATCATCCTCAACTAGATCAGTAGGCTGAGCATCTAAATCTGCAAGCTCTGCCTCAGCGAGACCCTGAACGGTCTCGTCCTGCTCAGCTGCTGTCTCGGGAACCTCTGATCCCAAAACTGACGTATGTCATACTCTAGAAAGGCAGTAGTGGTATCTGATATCTCAGCTTGAATCTCTGGAGGCAGCTCACATGCAGATCTGATAATAAAGCATATCCAATGTGCATAGGGCAGCTGACGGTGACCCTAGAAACTCTCTGCCAAGGTATCCTCCATCTCACATAGCATAAGATCCCAGATGTCGAACGATGTCTGTGAGAGGAGGTGATGCACCACCCATAGCTGCATATGGGTCAATCCCTCTTTGTGCCCCAGCCTCGGAAGAAGAGTGCGTCTGACAATAGCATCCAAGACTCTGTGAGGGGTGTCAAGCTAGCAGGTGTACGTCTAGACCCCTCGCCAAAAGGCTCACAAAAGCAGGGTCGGATCATATCAGTAGGAGGCACTGTACCGCGGTGAGGGCGTCTCGGTGGAGCAGTCTGACCAAAGCACAGCTGGTGTATCTTCGTATCTGAAGCAGGGAGTCTGAGAATCTCCCGTACCCTGGTGCTGTAGAGTCTGCGGTCATGGCCTCGGAATGCAAAGTGGATGAACTCATGTGCCGGGTCAATCCAAAGTGAAGAATAGAACTCCCTTACCAAAGTGCCGCAGTAGGCTCCCGTTCGTCCAAGAAAATCTGACAAGCAAGGAAGAAAGGACAGGTACGGACGAAGCAGCTCACCAACCACCTCAACTAGAGCCTCAAGTCGACAAACCCTCTGAGGTCTAAAAGCAATCCCACTGTTAACATACGCTCTGTAGAAGTCCTCATGCAGAGGTATGTAGAAGCCCTCTGACGCTCGGGGGTCCCGCTGAGGTGGGAACCACCGACCAACCTCAACAAACCTCAGGGCCTGCACCTGGCGTGTTGTAGCTCCCCTCAAGTCAAAGTGCTCGACCGGGGGATGTCCTCGAGCCCTGGGAGGTAGATGTCCTCCACGACGCTGGCCCTCTGGCCTAGGAGTCACCTAAGCTCACGTACGTCCTGAGCGACAACGCGGTGGAGTCTGAACTGGTTGCTCCTCTGTCTCCTTAAGATCCTCTATGGGCGGATCAACAGGCATATCCTCTGTCCCCTCGGTGGCCTCAGTACCGAGCTGTCGACCTTCAAGATGAAAGCGACGCTCGCCAATGTGAATCCCACTACTCCTGCCACCCCTCTCTGCCATCTCAGTAGCATCAGCAACTGCCTGAGCAATCTCTGCCTCTGTAAGTGTTCTCTTCCTCTTCTTGGCCATGGTCTTCTTGCGCTTACCACGCGCAACCTCTGTCAGTCTGGGAGGACTCTCGTCCCCGTCACTAGGTGCACCCCTAGCGTTCTTGCAGCGAACCATACTGACCAACTGCTGAGAAACCTTGAAAGATGGTGAACTGACACTCAAGAGGCTTGGCCTCAATCCGTATTCGCAGGCTTGGCCTCGGATTCAAATCTGATCAACTGTCACCCAAGACACCGACCGAACGCTGAAAAGATAGAATAAATGGATCTACTATAAGCAACATATATTATCTAATAGATAAGAGATCCTAAAGGTAGCAAGCATAATGAGATAAGATATGAATAGAACACGATAGCTACCTCCGATCGGCGAGAAACCGGTGACGGGATGAGACAACCTTGATTCGCGAGAGTTCCTCGGAAGCGCCGGATGAGCGCTGATTTGTCGAGACAAGTGATAGTGAGTTAGAATTTCAATGAAAAGATTACGGCAAACCCTAAGGAGAAGATCAAGGTAACGCGAAAGAACCTCGCGGAGAAGACGTCGTGCGGAGAAACCTCGACGACAAACGGCCAAAACGAAGTCGCACGAGACCTAGGGTCAGGGCAAAATGGAGGTGGTCTCGGTGGCCGACTGAAAACAGAGAGAGAGCTCGGCCAAGGGCTTGGCGCGGTGGTGATGGCATGGGCGAGGCGCGGTAGCAGCGGGGCACGGTGGCGTGAGGTGAGTCATGGCGGTGAGGAACGGCGGTGCACGTGGCGAGGAGCGGGGCAGCAGCGCGACGGAGGAGGAGCAGGCGCGGCGGCGAGGTGCGGTGGTGCGGGCGTGAGCGTGGTGGCACGGCGGATGAGGAGCGGGGCGCGGCGCGGCAGAGGAGGAGGCACAGTGCGGCGGCGCGGTGAGTCAGCGAGACGAGCTAGGGCACGGGCACGACGTACGACGGATTGAGATGGAAAACAGATCGAGAACGAAAGGTTATATGAGGGCTCAGATCCGCTCGCAACGCACTGACCGGACGCGGTGGTCGCGTGACCGGACGCGGTGGGGCAGCGTCCGGTCACAGTCCAGTAAGCTCCTGGAGCGACCGAACGCGTCCGGTTAGGCCTGATCGGACACGGACAGAGTCCGATAGGAGGTCATCCGGGAAACTCATCGCGCATGACCGGACGCGGTGGTCAACAACGACGCGTCCGGTCGAGCATCTGGTCACAGGTCCAAGAGAAAGTCTTCGGAATGATCGGACGCGCTGGTGGTCGACGGGACCGGACGCAGTGGTGAAGCAGCACCGCATCTGGTTCAGCGTCTGGTCCAGCGTCTGGTCACTATTTAACGCCTTTCTTCAATCCGATCTTCGACGTGACTTCTCCTAATCAAGTTCCAATTCAAAGAGACTCAAATAAACACCAATTGGAACCTGATATGAGTGACCTCACTCAAACCCTCAAGTTTTTCAAAATATTTTGGCTTAGGCTAGTATTGTTTTTAGGAAAATAAGCAATAAACACCTGAGGAGCAACGTATGACCATGCAATAGAGTTTATGAACCCTTGGGAGCATCAAATGCTCTCTCTATTCATGGACGAACACAGAGGTTGCTCAAAGCCAAACCGAAAAGAAACGACAAAGCAACAACCATGCATATGCAATGCAAAACAAGTAAGAAAGACTAGGTTGCTTGTCAAGTTTGATCCACGGTTAGGCTTCTTCACTCCTCCAAAGGAGGGTTATCGTAACCGTGTTAGACAAGTCCTAGATGCATTGCGGGGAATTAAACATGACATATAATACAATACAATGCAATGCAAGGGACAACACAAGCTCATTTTTTAAAGTTACTAGAGTCAAGCACATTAAGTTCACTTCTCAACCTACAAAAGGTAGCCTCATCCAAAGGTTTAGTGAAGATATCCGCTAATTGATTTTCACTTCTTACACCTTCTAGTGATATATCATTTTTAGCAACATGATCTCTTAGAAAGTTGTGGCGGATATCAATGTGCTTGGTGCGTGAGTGTTGTACCGAATTATTAGCAATTTTAACGGCACTTTTATTGTCACATAAAAGTGGCACCTTTTTAAGAACAACTCCATACTCTAGGAGGGTTTGTTTCATGTATAAGATTTGTGCACAACAAGCCCCCGCGGCAATGTATTCCGCCTTGGCGGTGGACAAAGCCACACTATTTTGCTTCTTAGATGACCAAGATACTAAAGACCTCCCAAGCAAATGGCACCCTTCGGATGTGCTTTTTCTATCAATTTTGCAACCGGCATAATCCGAATCGGAATAGCCAACTAGTTGGAATCTAGCTCCTTTGGGATACCAAAGACCAATGCTTGGGGTGTGCTTAAAAAATCTTAAAATTCTTTTTACGGCACTTAAGTGAGGTTCTTTAGGACACGCTTGAAAGCGAGCACACATGCACACACTAAACATGATGTCGGGCCTAGATGCGGTAAGGTACAACAAGCTACCAATCATAGAACAATAGAGAGTTTGATCAACCGATTTACCTCCCTCATCTAGGTCGAGATGTCCATTAGATGGCATTGGGGTCTTGATTGGCTTACACTCTTCCATCTTAAATCTCTTGAGAAGATCCTTGGTATACTTTTCTTGAGAGATGAAAATCCCTTCTCTCATTTGCTTGACTTGAAAACCAAGGAAGAATGTGAGCTCACCAATCATAGACATCTCGAACTCCTTCGACATCAATTCACCAAATTCCTTGCAATAATCTTCATTTGTTGATCCGAAGATGATATCATCAACATAGACTTGACAAATGAAGATTTCCTCATTAAGCTTCTTGGTGAATAGTGTGGTGTCGACCTTCCCAATGGTGAAGCCCTTCTCAATGAGGAAGTCCCGGAGGTGCTCATACCACGCCCTAGGGGCTTGCTTGAGCCCATATAGCGCCTTGGACAAGCTATAAACATGATTAGGATATCTAGGGTCTTCAAACCCGGGAGGTTGATCAACATAGACTAGTTCATTTATGAAGCCATTTAAGAATGCACTTTTTACATCCATTTGATATAGTTTCATATCATGATGTGATGCATATGCAAGAAGGATACGAATGGCTTCAAGTCTTGCAACAGGTGCAAAAGTCTCTCCAAAATCAAGACCTTCAACTTGAGAGAACCCCTTTGCAACTAGTCTTGCCTTGTTCCTCACCACTATGCCTTGGTCATCTTGTTTGTTGCGGAACACCCACTTGGTTCCAATGACTCTTGCACCTTTTGGATGCTCTTCAAGTGTCCAAACCTGATTGCGGGTGAAGTTGTTCAATTCTTCATGCATAGCATTCACCCAATCCGGATCTTGAAGAGCTTCTTCTACATTCTTAGGTTCAACACAAGAGACAAAAGAGTGATGTTCAACAAAAGAAGCAAGCTTTTGAGATCGAGTCATTACACCCTTAGTAGGACTCCCTATGATGAGATCTTGTGGATGTGCTTGAAGTAAAGGCGAGTTTCTTCTATCAACCACTTGAGGAGAGGGTTGGAGAGCATCAACATCTTGAGCTTGTGCCTTGGCTTGTTCATGAGAGACATGAGTATCTTCATTTTCAACTCTCTCATTCTTGTCATCATCTTGAGGCACTTGTGATGAAGATGGTGGATCAACAATTTGTACATCGTCTTCATCATCTTTTGGTTTGATGTCTCCCACCGGCATGTTCTTCATTGCCTCCCTCAATGGTTCATCACCTACATCATCACAATTCTCAATTGCTCCTTGGGAGCCGTTAGATTCATCAAATTCCACATCATATGTTTCTTCAACCAAACCGGTGGCATGGTTAAATACTCTATATGCTTTGGACTTTGATGAGTAACCAACAAGAAAGCCAATATCACAACGTCTTTGAAACTTCCCTAGGTGTTGACGCTTCTTGTAGATGTAGCATTTGCAGCCAAACACCCGGAAGAATGAGACGTCTGGCTTCTTCCCATTTAGCAACTCATAGGAGGTCTTGCCAAGAAACTTTTGTAGGAAGAGGTGATTTGAAGCATAACATGCGGTGTTGATTGCCTCGGCCCACAATTTCTCTAGAGTGTTGTACTCATCTAACATTGTTCTTGCAAGGGTGATCAAAGTCCGGTTCTTTCTCTCAACTATACCATTTTGTTGAGGAGTGTAGGTTGATGAAACTTCATGCTTGATTCCAATCTCATCACAATAAGCTTCAATGTTTGTGTTGTCAAACTCTTTCCCATTGTCACTTCTAATCTTCTTTATCTTGACATCAAATTCATTTTGAGCTCTCTTTGCAAACTTCTTGAAGCAATTGGTCACTTTGGATTTGTCATGAAGGAAGAAAGTCCAAGTGTATCTTGAGTAGTCATCCACAATCACAAGACAATAGAGATTTTCACCCAAGCTCTTGTAAGTTGTAGGACCAAACAAATCCATGTGTAGAAGTTCTAGCACTCTTGAAGTTGACATGTAAGCTTTGGTTGGATGAGTGTTTGCAACTTGTTTGCCGGCTTGACATGCACTACAAGGTTTGTCCTTTTCAAACTTTACATCCTTCAAACCTCTCACTAATTCTTTCTTCAATAGCTTGTTGAGAGTGTTCATTCGAACATGAGCAAGCCTCCTATGCCAAAGCCACCCAAGTGAGGTCTTGGTGAACAAGCATGTCATCAAGTTTGCATCTTCAGAGGTGAAGTCAACAAGACAAAGATTATTGTATCTAAAGCCTTTGAATATCATTTGCTTGTCATCTATCTTTGAAACTACCACTTCATTTGGTGTGAACAAGCATTGGTAGCCAAGGTCACAAAGTTGCCCAACGGATAACAAGTTGAAACTCAATGAAGCAACATAGAGCACATTTGAGAGAGAGTGATCATTTGATATTGCAATCTTGCCTATACCCTTGACTTTGCTCTTTGAATTACCTCCAAATGTGATCTTCTCTTGACATACCCCATTCTCTTCAAGTGAGGTGAACATACGAGGATCACCGGTCATATGTTGAGTGCAACCACTATCAATAACCAAATGAGATTCACCGGTCTTGTAGTTCACCTACACATAAGAGATCAAGCTTTTTGTTTAGGGACCCAAACTTGAGAGGGGCCCTTGACTTTCTCTACTAGTAACTTGGCAACCTATATTTTCTTAGGCCTATTCTTGTTTGGGGGACCTAAGAACATAACTTTCATCTTTCCACTTGAATCTTTTCTAAGCATGTAATGAGCATTGAAGGCAAAGGGTCTAGCATGCTTGGGCAAGGGTTGTGGTGGTGGAGTTTTGCACTTATGAGTAAAATGGCCTTCTTGTCCACACTCAACACATCTCTTTGGCTTGGGCTTTGACTTGCTTTGTTGTTGTTGAGCTTTAGCCTTCTTCTCTTGATTTGCCAAGTAACTAATGCCACTTTTATCCATCTTCATGACGGTGTTCATGAGTAGCTCACTTTGCAAATGTTGGCCTCTTGTGAACTTGCTTAGGCCGGTCTTGAGATGCTCTTTCTCTTGCTTGAGCTTTTTGTTCTCTTCAATAAGTGACTCATTTGAAGTTTGCTTCTCAAGAGCCATCAACCCTTTTAGCTTCTTGTTCTCATTTGTAAGCATCTCATTCTCACTCTTGATCTTGGCATAATCATCATAGTTGTTGGACTCAACCACACTCTTGCCTTTGCCACTAGAGCCTTGCTCAATGCTTTCAATGATCAAGTCATCACATGATGTAGCTATATCAATCTTAACAACTTGGTTAGTAGCATCATGTGTCTCAAGAGAAAGCTCATTAGCAACAACAAGACTATCATAATCGATTTTCAATGTAGTATATTTGTCTTTTAGAGAGTTGTGCCTAGTGTTGAGCTCATCATGCTTCTTCTCAAGTTTATCATGTTGATCTCTAAGCTCTTTGTTAGAAGTTTTGAGCTCCTTGAGAGTAGAAGACATAATTTCATTTTGATCTTTGAGCTCATCACTAGCCTTTTGTGCATTTTCAAGCTTAGATGAGAGTGATTCATTTTCATTTTGGAGATCATCATTTTTATTTCTAGTTCTTCTTATGACTTTAGAGTATTTGTTCAACAATTTTACAAGTTCATCATAAGAAGGTGCATCATATTCATCATCACTATCACTATCATCATCATCACTATCATTGTTTTGTACCTTTCGTTCACCCTTGGCCATAAGGCATAGGTGAGTTGTGGACGATGATGGTGAAGGTGGCGGTGAAGGTGGTGATGCAGATGTCGGTGAAGATGATGGCCCAATCACAAATGCGGCAACCTTCTCTTTCTCATCATCGCTCTCATCACCGGAGGACTCACATGATGATTCAATGTCAGTGAGCCAATCACCAACAATGTAGGCTTTGCCTCCCTTCTTCTTCTTGTAGAACTCTTTTCTCTTGCCATCCTTCTTCTTGTATGGCTTGTTCTTCTTCTTCTCATCTTCTTCATCACTTGAGTCATTTTTCTTGCCCTTGTTCTTGTTCTTATACTTGTCTTTTGGAGGCCTAGGGCATTGATGAGCTAGGTGGCCAAGTTCTTCACAATTGTAGCAATCCATCTCAGATGTTAGCTTCCTTTTCCTACTTGTGAAGAATTTCTTCTTCTTGCCATCGAACTTGATGCCACTCTTGTTGAGCTTCTTTAGCATCTTGGTGGTCTTCCTCACCATGAGTGCAAGTGATGCATCATCAATATCACTTTCACTTGAGCTTTCTTGCACCATCATGGCTTGGCCCTTCTTCTTCTTCTTGTCGTGGCTAGCTTTGAAGGCCAAGTCCTTCTTCTTGGAAGATGATGAGCCCTCTTCCAGAGTGATGTGCATGTACATCTCATGTGCATTGATCTTCCCCAATACTTGTGTCGGTGTTGCGGTGGAGAGATCACTTTGATGAAGCACGGTGACAATGTGACCATACTTCTCAACGAGAAGAACGCTCAAGATCCTCCTTGCAACATCTGATTGACTCATTTGAGTGAGCCCAAGAGCATTGAGATCTTCTACAAGAACATTCAATCGAGTGTACATGTCATTAGCACTTTCTTTAGGAAGCATCTCAAAAGAATTGATTTTCTTTAAAGCAATATGATAGCGTTCCTCACGCTCACTCTTAGTTCCCTCATGGAGAGCATAAAGGTTTTCCCACAAATCATGAGCGTTTTTTGCATTACGCACATGATTGAAGATATCCTTGCCTAAGTCCTGGTAGAGTGCATTTTTGGCCTTTGCATTCCACTGGTGGTACTTCTCCTCGTCACCACTTGGGTTGGCTGGATCCTTGATAGCGGGAAGCCCTTGGGTTGCGGCTCTAAGACACCCAACATCTATGGCTTTTAGGTATGCCTCCATTCGAATTTTCCAATATGGAAAATCATCTCCCTCAAAGATGGGAGGTGGTCCTTCTCCGTTAGACATCTTGCTCTAGGCAGTGAAGCCTAAATTAGGAGCAACTCAGCTCCGATACCAATTGAAAGGATCAAGATGCCTAAGAGGCGGGGTGAATTGGGCTTTTCTAAAAATTAATTGCAAGAATTAAAACCTATAAGCCAAAGTTCACCCCTAGTGCCTACTTGTGTTCCTTGTGATTCTACCGGTAAAAGTTTTGCATCCTAAGTTCCAATCCTAGTCTAGCATGGCAATTCTAGGAAAGTAAACCAAGCAATGAAAGTAATACGAGAAAGTAAATGCTTGAAAGTAAGGGCAAAGAACACGGTGATGTTTTCCTAAGGTATCGGAGAGTCGCCACTCCCCACTAGTCCTCGTTGGAGCACTCACGCAAGGGTGTAGCTCCCCCTTGATCCGCGCAAGGATCAAGTGCTCTCTATGGGCTGATTTTCGATACTCCGTCGCGGTGAATTGCCCAAAACCGCTCACAAGATGAGTTGGGTCATCCATAAGCTCCGCTGGATGATCACCAAACTCCCAATCACCAAGAGTATCAAGCTAGAACTCTCACTTGACCACAACGAGCCTAATGAGAAGATGGATGCACACTTGCTACTCCCTAGTCACTAGTGAGGGACTCTCAAGCTTTGATTCTCAAATCACTACCCTCACTAGAGCTCTTGCACTCCCTTGCACTTCAAAGGTGTTTCTCAGCTGAACAAATGAGCAAGCGACCTCTAAAAGAGGTGGAGAGGATGTATTTATACACCCCACAGTCAAATCCAACAGTTACTTGCCAACTCAGCAAAATACGCGTTGACCGGACGCGCTGGTCGATCGTAACAGTCGAAAGTCTAAAACACTTCGCTGAGTGACTGAACGCACCGATCAGGGGTGACCGGATGTATCCGATCGTGCAGGGAGCTTACTGTACTTTGACTTGACGTGCGACCGCATCTGATCAGTGATGATCGGATGCGTCCGATCGTCAGAGTACCTTACTGGAACGTGACCGAACGCGTCGATCACTTCCTAGTCGCGTCTGATTAGATGTTTTTCCTTCTGTGACACGTGTCAGCCTGAACACCACGTCCGGTCCTCGCAAGGACCGCGTCTGGTCAACAGCGCTGAAACATGGTAACTGTTTAGTACTGACAGGACACGTCCGGTCAAGGGAAAATGGCTCTAAAACTCCAAAACGCGACGCAACTTGAACCAAGTTGCTTCCAATTGAACTTTGAGCTATTCTTGAGCTACCTAGTGCTAAGTTTGACAAGTGTGCACCACACCTAAACAAAAGACTCACCTAGGTCAAGCTACTCGCTCATGCCCCCCTTTATAGTATGGCCAAAGGAAAAAGCGAAGATCCTAACGACTATTCCGAATGTAACTCAACACCTTAACATCCGGAACTAACCGTCCTTAATCTTGACGTCAATCCTTTGAAAACCGAAACGATTTCCATCAAGGGACATGAATACCATAGTGCCCAAAGCAGTTATCAACCCCATGACCTAACTTACCAAAGTTTCTGCAAAACACACGTTAGTCATGGTAATAATGCGTTTTCATCAATTGCCGAAACCAACTCTCGGGGCCTAGATGCTTTCAGGATGGACCCGATGTTACTCCTAGGTGATGTGGGTCATGTAGAATCTCATTTTAGTCCGTTTGGAGACAGTGTTAGTGTTGGTGCTAGATAGGTGCACGGTTTATGCCAAACGAACCATAGGCTCACAAATCATTTTGGTTGCACCCGATGGTACTCTTAGGTGATGTGGGTCATGTGGAATCTCGTTTTGGTCCATTTGGAGACAATGTTAGTGTCGGTGCAAGATATGTGCACGGTTTGCACGAAACGTACCATAGGCTCATAAATCATTTTGGACACACCCGATGGTACTCCTTGGTGACGAGGCTCAAGTGGAAGCTCGTTTTGGTCCATTTGGAGATAGTGCTAATCTTGACGCAAGATCGGTACATGGTTTGCGCCAAACGTACCATAGGCTCAGAAATTGAACGCACCCGATGGTACACCAAGGTGACATGGGTCATGTGGAATCTCGTTTCGGTCTGTTTGGAGATAGTTTTAGTGTCCGTGCTAGATAGGTGCATAGTTTATGCCAAGCGTACTGTAGGCTTAGAAATCCTTTTCAACGCACCCATGGTACTCCTAGGTGACGAGGCTCTAGTTGATGCCCACTTCGGTCTGTTTGGAGACAGTCCTAATCTTGATGCAAGATAGGTGCACGGTTTACGCCAAATGTACCATAGGCTCAGAAATTGGTTTGGACACACTCGATGGTACACCTAGGTGACAAGGTTCTACTGGATGCTCACTTCGGCCCATTTGGAGAACTGAGGTGGGATGTGGTCTATAGAAATACAGCACATTCTCTGAAAAGCGTGCAAAAACTTTGACAATTTTTTTATTTTCTAGAATTTTTTTGGCAATTTTGATGAAACCAAACAGGACGAAGCAATCTGTTGTTGAGCGTGGGTAACAGTTGCAAGATGAACCTGTACTGATAGAAGAATACATGGAGCTATGGGTAGGCACACAATATGACAACAAGGATTAGAATTAACGAATGCAGATTAGCGATTGTTCAATCTAGATCCAAAGTACAAATCACAGCTGCTGGCTAAGACGTGTCGAGATGTAGCGCAACAAGGTCAAAACAAAGGACGATGGAAAGAACGCACAAAACAAGCAAATAACCCGGAATTTTCCTTTTTCCTGAATTTTTTTCTAATTTTTCTAAAAGGCACTAGTAGGAATCAAACATTTTTATTTTTTCACTATTTTTTTTATTTTTCTCTGAACAAGGATCAAAAAAGATGCAACCATAAAAATTGGCACCAACAACTGAGGTGGGATGTGGTCTACAGAACTACAACACGTTCTCTGAAAAGCGTGCAAAAACTTTGATAATTTTTTTTGTTTTCCTGAATTTTTTGGCAATTTTGATGAAACCAAACAGGGCGAAGCAATCTGTTGTTGAATGTGGGTAACAGTTGCAAGATGAACCTGTGCTAATAGAAGAATATGTGGAGCTTTGGGTAGGCACACAATATGATAGCAAGGATTAGCAATTAACAAGTGCAGATTAGTGATTGTTCAATTCGGATTCAAAGTATAAATCACAGCTGCTGGCTAAGACGTGTCGAGACGTAGCGCAACAAGGTGAAAACAAAGGACGATGGAAAGAACGCACAAAACAAGCAAATAAGCCGGAATTTTCCTTTTTCTTGAATTTTTTCCTAATTTTTCTAAAAGGCACTAGTAGGAATCAAACATTTTTATTTTTTCACTATTTTTTTATTTTTCTCTGAACAAGGATAAAAAAAGATGCACCCATAAAAATTGGCACCAACAACTGAGGTGGGATGTGGTCTACAGAACTACAACACGTTCTCTGAAAAGCGTGCAAAAACTTTGATAATTTTTTTTGTTTTCCTGAATTTTTTTGGCAATTTTGATGAAACCAAACAGGGCAAAGCAATCTGTTGTTGAACGTGGGTAACAGTTGCAAGATGAACCTGTGCTAATAGAAGAATATGTGGAGCTATGGGTAGGCACATAATATGATAGCAAGGATTAGCAATTAACGAGTGCAGATTAGTGATTGTTAAATCCGGATCCAAAGTACAAATCACAGCTGCTGGCTAAGACGTGTCGAGACGTAGCGCAACAAGGTGAAAACAAAGGACGACGGAAAGAACGCACAGAACAAGCAAATAACCTGGAATTTTCCTTTTTTCTAAATTTTTCCCTGATTTGTCCAAAAGGCACTAGTAGAAATCAAGTTTTTTTTTATTTTTTTCACTATTTTTTTATTTTTCTCTGAACAAGGATAAAAAAGATGCAACCACAAAAATGGGCACCTATAACTGAGGTGGGATGTGGTCTATAGAAATACAGCACGTTCTCTGAAAAGCGTGCAAAAACTTTGACAAAATTTTTGTTTTCCTGAATTTTTTGGCAATTTTAATGAAACCAAACAGGGCGAAGCAATCTGTTGTCGAGCGTGGGTAACAGTTGCAAGATAAACCTGTGCTGATAGAAGAATATGTGGAGGTATGGGTAGGCACACAATATGACAGCAAGGATTAGCAATTAACGAGTACAGATTAGCGATTGTTCAATCCGGATCCAAAGTACAAATCACAGCTGCTGATTAAGACGTGTCGAGACGTAGCGCAACAAGGTGAAAACAAAGGACGATGGAAAGAATGCACGGAACAAGCAAATAACCCAGAATTTTCCTTTTTCCTGAATTTTTTCCTGATTTTCCCAAAATACACTAGTAGGAATCAAACTTTTTTATTTTTTCGCTATTTTTTTTATTTTTCTCTGAACAAGGATAAAAAAGATGCAACAACAAAAATTGGCAATTACGACTGAGGTGGGATGTGGCCTATAGAAATACAACACGTTCTCTGAAAAGCGTGCAAAAACTTTAATAATTTTTTTTCTTTATTTTCGTGAATTTTTTTGGCAATTTTGATGAAACCAAATAGGGCGAAGCAATCTGTTGTTGAGCGTGGGTAACAATTGTAAGATGAACCTATGCTAATAGAAGAATATGCGGAGCTCTGGGTAGACACACAATATGACAGCAAGGATTAGCGATTAACTAGTGCAGATTAGCGATTGTTCAATCCGGATCCAAAGTACAAATCACAGCTGCTGGCTAAGATGTGTCGAGACGTAGCGCAACAAGGTGAAAACAAAGGACGATGGAAAGAACGCACAAAACAAGCAAATAACCCAGAATTTTCCTTTTTCCTGAATTTTTCCCTGATTTTTCCAAAAGGCACCCGTAGGAATCAAACTTTTTTTACTTTTTCACTATTTTTTTATTTTTCTCTAAACAAGGAGCAAAAAAGATGTAAGCACAAAAATTGGCACCTACAACTGAGGTGGGATGTGGTCTACACAAATACAACACGTTCTCTGAAAAGCGTACAAAAACTTTGACAATTTTTTTTGTTTTCCTGAATTTTTTTGGCAATTTTGATGAAACCAAACCGGGCGAAGCAATCTGTTGTTAAGCGTGGGTAACAGTTGCAAGATGAACCTGTGCTAATAGAAGAATATGTGGAGCTATAGGTAGGCACACAATATGACAGCAAGGATTAGCAATTAACGAGTGCAGATTAATGATTGTTCAATCCGGATCCAAAGTACAAATCACAGCTGCTGGCTAAGACGTATTGAGACGTAGCGCAACAAGGTGAAAACAAAGGACGATGAAAAGAACGCATAAAACAAGCAAATAACTCAGAATTTTCCTTTTTCCTGAATTTTTCCCTGATTTTTTCACTATTTTTTTATTTTTCTCTGAACAAGGATCAAAAAAGATGCAACCACAAAAATTGGCACCTACAACTAAGGTGGGATGTGGTCTACAGAAATACAGCACGTTCTCTAAAAGCGTGCAAAAACTTTAACAATTTTTTTTGTTTTTCTGAATTTTTTTAGCAATTTTGATGAAACCAAACAGGGCGAAGCAATCTGTTGTTGAGCGTGGGTAACAGTTGCAAGATAACCTGTGCTGATAGAAGAATATGTGGAGCTATGGGTAGGCACACAATATGACAGCAAGGATTAGGAATTAACGAGTGCGGATTAGCGATTGTTCAATCTGGATCCAAAGTATAAATCACAGCTGCTGGCTAAGACGTGTCGAGACGTAGCACAACAAGGTGAAAACAAAGGACGACGAAAAGATCGGACAGAACAAGCAAATAACCCAGAATTTTCCTTTTTTCTGATTTTTCCCCTGATTTTTCCTAAAGGCACTAGTAGAAATCAAACTTTTTTATTTTTAACACTATTTTTTTTATTTTTCTCTGAACAAGGATCAAAAAAGATATAAGCACAAAAATTGGCACCTACAACTGAGGTGAGATCTGGTCTACAGAAATACAACACTTTCTCTGAAAAGCGTGCAAAAACTTTGACAATTTTTTTTGTTTTCCTAAATTTTTTTTGGCAATTTTGATGAAACCAAACAGGGCAAAGCAATCTGTTATTGAGCGTGGGTAACAGTTGCAAGATAAACCTGTGCTAATAGAAGAATATGTGGAGCTATGGGTAGGCACACAATATGACAGCAAGGATTAGCAATTAACGAGTACAGATTAGCGATTGTTCAATCCGGATTCAAAGTACAAATCACAGCTGCTGACTAAGACGTGTCGAGACATAGCGCAACAAGGCGAAAACAAAGGACGACGGAAAGAACGCACAGGCAAATAACCCGGAATTTTCCTTTTTTCTGAATTTTTCCCTGATTTTTCCAAAAGGCACTAGTAGAAATCAAACTTTTTTTTATTTTTTTCACTATTTTTTTATTTTTCACTGAACAAGGATCAAAAAAGATACAACCACAAAAATTGGCACCTACAACTGAGGTGGCATGTGGTCTACAGAAATACAGCACGTTCTATGAAAAGGGTGCAAAAACTTTGACAATTTTTTTTTGTTTTCCTGAATTTTTTTTGGCAATTTTGATGAAACCAAACAGGGCAAAGCAATCTGTTGTTGAGCGTGGGTAACAGTTGCAAGATAAACCTGTGCTGATAGAAGAATATGTGGAGCTATGGGTAGGCACACAATATGACAGCAAGGATTAGCAATTAACGAGTACAGATTAGCGATTGTTCAATCCGGATCCAAAGTACAAATCACAGCTGCTGACTAAGACGTGTCGAGACGTAGCGCAACAAGGTAAAAACAAAGGACGATGGAAAGAACGCACGGAATAAGCAAATAACCCAGAATTTTCCTTTTTCTTGATTTTTCCAAAAGGCACTAGTAGGAATCAAACTTTTTTATTTCTTCGCTATTTTTTATTTTTCTCTGAACAAGGATCAAAAAAGATGCAACCACAAAAATTAGCATCTACAATTGAGGTGGGATGTGGTCTACAGAAAGACAACACGTTCTCTGAAAAGCGTGCAAAAACTTTGACAATTTTTTTGTTTTCCTAAATTTTTTTTTGGCAATTTTGATGAAACCAAACAGGGCAAAGCAATCTGTTGTTGAGCGTGGGTAACTGTTGCAAGATAAACCTGTGCTAATAGAAGAATATGTGGAGCTATGGGTAGGCACACAACCTGACAGCAAGGATTAGCAATTAACGAGTACAGATTAGCGATTGTTCAATCCGGATCCAAAGTACAAATCACAGCTGCTGACTAAGACGTGTCGAGACATAGCGCAACAAGGTGAAAACAAAGGACGACGAAAAGAACGCACAGAACAAGCAAATAACCCGGAATTTTTCTTTTTTCTGAATTTTTCCCTGATTTTTCCAAAAGGCACTAGGAGAAATCAAACTTTCTTTTATTTTTTTCACTATTTTTTTATTTTTCACCGAACAAGGATCAAAAAAGATACAACCACAAAAATTGGCACCTACAACTGAGGTGGGATATGGTCTACAGAAATACAACACGTTCTCTGAAAAGCATGCAAAAACTTTAACAATTTTTTTTTGTTTTCCTGAATTTTTTTTGGCAATTTTGATGAAACCAAACAGGGCGAAGCAATCTGTTGTTGAGCGTGGGTAACAGTTGCAAGATAAACCTGTGCTGATAGAAGAATATGTGGAGCTATGGGTAGGCACACAATATGACAGCAAGGATTAGCAATTAACGAGTACAGATTAGCGATTGTTCAATCCGGATCCAAAGTACAAATCACAGCTGCTGACTAAGACGTGTCGAGTCGTAGCGCAACAAGGTAAAAACAAAGGACGATGGAAAGAACGCACGGAAGAAGCAAATAACCCAGAATTTTCCTTTTTCTTGATTTTTCCAAAAGGCACTAGTAGGAATCAAACTTTTTTATTTCTTCGCTATTTTTTATTTTTCTCTGAACAAGGATCAAAAAAGATGCAACCACAAAAATTAGCATATACAACTGAGGTGGGATGTGGTCTACAGAGAGACAACACGTTCTCTGAAAAGCGTGCAAAAACTTTGACAATTTTTTTCTTTGTTTTCCATAATTTTTTGGCAATTTTGATGAAACCAAATAGGGTGAAGCATTCTGCTGTTGAGCATGGGTAACAGTTACAAGATGAACCTGTGCTGATAGAAGAATATGTGGAGCTATCGGTAGCCACACAATATGACAGCAAGGATTAGCGATTAACGAGTTTAGATTAGCGATTGTTCAATCCAGATCCAAAGTACAAATCACAGCTGCTGGCTAAGACGTGTCGAGATGTAGCACAAGGTGAAAACAAAGGATGATGGAAAGAACGCACAAAACTAGCAAATAACCCAAAATTTTCTTTTTTCCTGAATTTTTCCAAAAGGCACAAGTAGGAATCAAACTTTTTTATTTTTTCACTATTTTTTTTTTCTCTGAACAAGGATCAAAAAGATGCAACCACAAAAATTGGCACCTACAACTGAGGTGGGATGTGGTCTACAGAAATACAGCACGTTCTCTAAAAAGCGTGTAATAACTTTGATAATTTTTTTTGTTTTCCTGAATTTTTTTGGCAATTTTGATGAAACCAAACAGAGTAAAGCAATCTGTTGTTGAATGTGGATAACAGTTGCAAGATGAACCTGTACTGATAGAAGAACATGTGGAGCTATGGGTAGGCACACAATATGACAGCAAGGATTAGCGATTAACGAGTGCAGATTAGCGATTGTTCAATCCGGATCCAAAGTACAAATCACAGCTGCTGGCTAAGACGTGTTGAGACGTAGCGCAACAAGGTGAAAAGAAAGGACGATGGAAAGAACGTACAAAACAAGCAAATAACTTGGAATTTTTCTTTTTCCTGAATTTTTCCCTGATTTTTCCAAAAGACACTAGTAGGAATCAAACTTTTTTATTTTTTCACTATTTTTTTATTTTTCTCTGAACAAGGATAAAAAGATGCAACCACAGAAATTGGCACCTACAACTAAGGTAGGATGTGGTCTACAGAAATACAGCAAGTTCTCTAAAAAGCGTGCAAAAACTTTGACATTTTTTTTGTTTTCCTGTATTTTTTTAGCAATTTTGATGAAACCAAATTGGGCGAAGTAATCTGTTGTTGAGCGTGGATAACAGTTGAAAGATGAACCTATGCTGATAGAAGAATATGTGGAGCTATGGGTAGGCACACAATATGACAATAAGGATTAGCAATTAACGAGTGCAGATTAGTGATTGTTCAATCCGGATCCAAAGTACAAATCACAGCTGTTGGCTAAGACGTGTCGAGACGTAGCGCAACAAGGTGAAAACAAAGGACGATGAAAACAACGCACGGAACAAGCAAATAACCTAGAATTTTCCTTTTTCCTGAATTTTTCCCTGATTTTTCCAAAAAGCACTAGTAGGAATCAAACTTTTTTATTTTTTCGCTATTTTTTATTTTTCTCTAAACGAGGATCAAAAAAGATGCAACCACAAAAATTGGCAGCTACAACTCAGGTGGGATGTGGTCTACAGAGAGACAACACGTTCTCTGAAAAGCGTGCAAAAACTTTAATAATTTTTTTCTTTGTTTTCCTAAATTTTTTTAGCAATTTTGATGAAACCAAATTGGGCGAAGCAATCTATTATTGAGCATGGGTAACAGTTGCAAGACGAACCTGTGCTGATAGAAGAATATGTGGAGCTATGAGTAGGCACACAATATGATAGCAAGGATTAGTGATTAACGAGTGTAGATTAGCGATTGTTCAATCCAGATCCAAAGTACAAATCACAGCTGCTGGCTAAGACGTGTCGAGACGTAGCGCAACAAGGTGAAAACAAAGGACGATGGAAAGAACCCATAGAACAAGCAAATAACCCGGTATTTTTCTTTTTCCTGAATTTTTCCTTGATTTTTCCAAAAGGCACTAGTAGAAATCAAACTTTTTTTTCGCTATTTTTTTTATTTTTCTCTGAACAAGGATAAAAAAAGATGCAACCACAAAAATTGGCACGTACAACTGAGGTGGGATGTGGTCTACAGAGAGACAGCACATTCTCTGAAAAGCGTGCAAAAACTTTGACAATTTTTTTCTTTGTTTTTCTGAATTTTTTGGCAATTTTGATGAAACCAAACAGGGCGAAGCAATCTGTTGTTGAGCGTGGGTAACCGTTGCAAGATGAACCTGTGCTGATAGAAGAATATGTGAAGCTATGGGTAGGCACAAAATATGACAGCAAGGATTAGCGATTAACGAGTGCAGATTAGTGATTATTCAATCTGGATCAAAAGTACAAATCACAGCTGCTGGCTAAGACGTGTCGAGATGTAGCACAACAAGGTGAAAACAAAGGACGATGGAAAAAACGCACAGAACAAGCAAATAAACCAGAATTTTCTTTTTTCCTAAATTTTTCCCTGATTTTTCCAAAAGGCACTATTAGGAATCAAACATTTTTATTTTTTCTCTATTTTTTTTATTTTTCTCTGAACAATGATCAAAAAAGATGCAACCACAAAAATTAGCACCTACAACTGAGGTGGGATGTGGTCTACAAAGAGACAGCACATTCTCTGAAAAGCGTGCAAAAACTTTGACAATTTTTTTCTTTGTTTTCCAGAATTTTTTGGCAATTTTGATGAAACCAAACAGGGCGAAGCAATCTGTTGTTGAGCGTGGGTAATAGTTGCAAGATGAACCTGTGCTAATAGAAGAACATGTGGAACAATGGGTAGGCACACAATATGACAGCAAGGGTTAGCGATTAACGAGTGCAGATTAGCGATTGTTCAATCTGGATCCAAAGTACAAATCTAGCTGCTGGCTAAAGACGTAGCGCAACAAGGCGAAAACAAAGGACGATGGAAAGAACACACAGAATAACCCGAAATTATCTTTTTTCCTAAATTTTTCCCTGATTTTTCCAAAAGGCACCAGTAGGAATCAAACTTTTTTATTTTTTTCACTATTTTTTTAATTTTCTTTGAACAAGGATCAAAAAAGATGCAACCACAAAAATTAGCACCTACAACTGAGGTGGGATGTGGTCTACAGAAATACATCACGTTCTCTGAAAAGCGTGCAAAAACTTTAATAATTTTCTTTGTTTTCCTGAATTTTTTGGCAATTTTGATGAAACCAACAGGGCGAAGCAATCTGTTGTTGAGTGTGGGTAACAGTTGCAAGATGAACCTGTGCTGATAGAAGAATATGTGGAGTTATGGGTAGACACACAATATGACAGCCAGGATTAGGAATTAACGAGTGCAGATTAGCGATTGTTCAATCCGGATCCAAAGTATAAATCACAGCTGCTGGCTAAGACGTGTCGAGGCATAACGGAACAAGGTGAAAACAAAGGACGATGGAAAGAATGCACATAACAAGCAAATAACCCGAAATTTTCCTTTTTCCAGAATTTTTCCCTGATTTTTCCAAAAGGCACTAGTAGGAATCAAACTTTTTTATTTTTTCTCTATTTTTTTATTTTTCTCTGAACAAGCATCAAAAAAGATACAACCACAAAAATTGGCAACTACAACTGAGGTGGGATGTGGTCTACAGAAATACAGCACATTCTCTGAAAAGCGTGCAAAAACTTTGATGAAACCAAACAGGGCGAAGCAATCTGTTGTTGAGCATGGGTAACAGTTACAAGATGAACCTGTGCTGATAGAAGAATATGTGGAGCTATGGGTAGGCACACAATATGACAGCAAGGATTAGCAATTAACGGGTGCAGATTAGCGATTGTTCAATCCGGATCCAAAGTACAAATCACAGCTGCTAGCTAAGACGTGTCGAGACGTAGCGCAACAAGTTGAAAACAAAGGATGATGGAAAGAACGCACAGAACAAGCAAATAACCCAGAATTTTATTTTTTCCTGAATTTTTCCCTTATTTTTCGAAAAGGCACTAGTAGGAATCAAACTTTTTTATTTTTTCACTATTTTTTTTATTTTTCTCTGAACAAGGATCAAAAAAATGCAACCACAAAAATTAGCACCTATAACTGAGGTGGGATGTGGTCTATAGAAATACAGCACATTCTCTGAAAAGCGTACAAAAACTTTGACAATTTTTTTTGTTTTCCTAATTTTTTTTGGCAATTTTGATGAAACTAAACAGGGCGAAGCAATCTGTTGTTGAGCATGGGTAACAGTTGCAAGATAAACCTGTGCTGATAGAAGAAAATGTGGAGTTATGGGTAGACACATAATATGACAGCAAGGATTAGCAATTAACGAGTGCAGATTAGCGATTGTTCAATCCGGATCAAAAGTACAAATCACAGCTGCTGGCTAAGACATGTCGAGACCTAACGGAACAAGGTGAAAACAAAAGACGATGGAAAGAACGCACAGAAAAAGCAAATAACCCGAAATTTTCATTTTTTTGAATTTTTCCCTGATTTTTCCAAAAGGCACTAGTAGGAATCAAACTTTTTTTCACTATTTTTTTATTTTTCTCTGAACAAGGATCAAAAAAGATGCAACCACAAAAATTGACACCTATAACAGAGGTGGGATGTAGTCTACAGAAATACAGCACGTTCTCTGGAAAGCGTGCAAAAACTTTGATAATTTTTTTTGTTTTCCAAAATTTTTTTGGCAATTTTGATGAAACTAAACAGGGCGAAAGAATCTGTTGTTGAGCGTGGGTAACAGTTGCAAGATGAACCTGTGCTGATAGAAGAATATGTGGAGCTATGGGTAGGCACACAATATGACAGCAAGGATTAGCAATTAACGAGTGCAGATTAGTGATTGTTCAATCCGGATCCAAAGTACAAATCACAGCTGCTGGCTAAGACGTGTCGAGATGTAGCACAACAAGGTGAAAACAAAGGACGATGGAAAAAACGCACAGAACAAGCAAATAAACCAGAATTTTCTTTTTTCCTAAATTTTTCCCTGATTTTTCCAAAAGGCACTATTAGGAATCAAACATTTTTATTTTTTCGCTATTTTTTTTATTTTTCTCTCAACAATGATCAAAAAAGATGCAACCACAAAAATTAGCACCTACAACTGAGGTGGGATGTGGTCTACAAAGAGACAGCACATTCTCTGAAAAGCGTGCAAAAACTTTGACAATTTTTTTCTTTGTTTTCCAGAATTTTTTGGCAATTTTGATGAAACCAAACAGGGCGAAGCAATCTGTTGTTGAGCGTGGGTAATAGTTGCAAGATGAACCTGTGCTAATAGAAGAACATGTGGAACAATGGGTAGGCACACAATATAACAGCAAGGGTTAGCGATTAACGAGTGCAGATTAGCGATTGTTCAATCTGGATCCAAAGTACAAATCTAGCTGCTGGCTAAAGACGTAGCGCAACAAGGCGAAAACAAAGGACGATGGAAAGAACACACAGAATAACCTGAAATTATCTTTTTTCCTGAATTTTTCCCTGATTTTTCCAAAAGGCACCAGTAGGAATCAAACTTTTTAATTTTTTTCACTATTTTTTTAATTTTCTTTGAACAAGGATCAAAAAAGATGCAACCACAAAAATTAGCACCTACAACTGAGGTGGGATGTGGTCTACAGAAATACATCACGTTCTCTGAAAAGCGTGCAAAAACTTTAATAATTTTCTTTGTTTTCCTGAATTTTTTGGCAATTTTGATGAAACCAACAGGGCGAAGCAATCTGTTGTTGAGTGTGGGTAACAGTTGCAAGATGAACCTGTGCTGATAGAAGAATATGTGGAGTTATGGGTAGACACACAATATGACAGCAAGGATTAGGAATTAACGAGTGCAGATTAGCGATTGTTCAATCCGGATCCAAAGTATAAATCACAGCTGCTGGCTAAGACGTGTCGAGGCATAACGGAACAAGGTGAAAACAAAGGACGATGGAAAGAATGCACATAACAAGCAAATAACCCGAAATTTTCCTTTTTCCAGAATTTTTCCCTGATTTTTCCAAAAGGCACTAGTAGGAATCAAACTTTTTTATTTTTTCTCTATTTTTTTATTTTTCTCTGAACAAGCATCAAAAAAGATACAACCACAAAAATTGGCAACTACAACTGAGGTGGGATGTGGTCTACAGAAATACAGCACATTCTCTGAAAAGCGTGCAAAAACTTTGATGAAACCAAACAGGGCGAAGCAATCTGTTGTTGAGCATGGGTAACAGTTACAAGATGAACCTGTGCTGATAGAAGAATATGTGGAGCTATGGGTAGGCACACAATATGACAGCAAGGATTAGCAATTAACGGGTGCAGATTAGCGATTGTTCAATCCGGATCCAAAGTACAAATCACAGCTACTAGCTAAGACGTGTCGAGACGTAGCGCAACAAGTTGAAAACAAAGGATGATGGAAAGAACGCACAGAACAAGCAAATAACCCAGAATTTTATTTTTCCTGAATTTTTCCCTTATTTTTCGAAAAGGCACTAGTAGGAATCAAACTTTTTTATTTTTTCACTATTTTTTTTATTTTTCTCTGAACAAGGATCAAAAAAATGCAACCACAAAAATTAGCACCTATAACTGAGGTGGGATGTGGTCTATAGAAATACAGCACATTCTCTGAAAAGCGTACAAAAACTTTGACAATTTTTTTTGTTTTCCTAATTTTTTTTGGCAATTTTGATGAAACTAAACAGGGCGAAGCAATCTGTTGTTGAGCACGGGTAACAGTTGCAAGATAAACCTGTGCTGATAGAAGAATATGTGGAGTTATGGGTAGACACATAATATGACAGCAAGGATTAGCAATTAACGAGTGCAGATTAGCGATTGTTCAATCCGGATCAAAAGTACAAATCACAGCTGCTGGCTAAGACATGTCGAGACGTAACGGAACAAGGTGAAAACAAAAGACGATGGAAAGAATGCATAGAACAAGCAAATAACCCGGAATTTTCCTTTTTCCAGAATTTTTCTCTGATTTTTCCAAAAGGCACTAGTAGGAATCAAACTTTTTTATTTTTTCAATATTTTTTTTATTTTTCTATGAACAAGCATCAAAAAAGATGCAACCACAAAAATTAGCACCTACAACTGAGGTGGGATGTGGTCTACAGAAATACAGCACGTTCTCTGAAAAGTGTGCAAAAACTTTGACAACTTTTTTTTGTTTTCCTAAATTTTTTTGGCAATTTTGATGAAACCAAACAGGGCGAAGCAATCTGTTGTTGAGCGCGGGTAACAGTTACAAGATGAACCTGTGCTGATAGAAGAATATGTGGAGCTATGGGTAGGCACACAATATGACAGCAAGGATTAGCAATTAACGAGTGCAGATTAGCGATTGTTCAATCTAGATCCAAAGTACAAATCACAGCTGCTGGTTAAGACGTGTCGAGACGTAGCACAACAAGGTGAAAACAAAGGACGATGGAAAGAACGCACAGAACAAGCAAATAACCTAGAATTTTATTTTTTCCTGAATTTTTCCCTGATTTTTCCAAAAGGCACTAGTAGGAATCAAACTTTTTTATTTTTTCACTATTTTTTTATTTTTCTCTGAACAAGGATCAAAAAAATGCAACCACAAAAATTGGCACCTATAACTGAGGTGGGATGTGGTCTATAGAAATACAGCACATTCTCTAAAAAGCGTGCAAAAACTTTGACAATTTTTTTTGTTTTCCAATTTTTTTGGCAATTTTGATGAAACTAAACAGGGCGATGCAATCTGTTGTTGAGCATGGGTAACACTTGCAAGATACACCTGTGCTGATAGAAGAATATGTGGAGTTATGGGTAGACAGACAATATGACAGCAAGGATTAGCAATTAACGAGTGCAGATTGGCGATTGTTCAATCCGGATCCAAAGTACAAATCACAGCTGCTAGCTAAGACATGTCGAGACGTAACGGAACAAGGTGAAAACAAAAGACGATGGAAAGAATACACAGAACAAGCAAATAACCCGGAATTTTCCTTTTTCCAGAATTTTTCCCTGATTTTTCCAAAAGGCACTAGTAGGAATCAAACTTTTTTATTTTTTCACTATTTTTTTATTTTTCTCAGAACAAGCATCAAAAAAGATGCAACCACAAAAATTGGCACCTACAACTGAGGTGGGATGTGGTCTACAGAAATACAGCACATTCTCTGAAAAGCGTGCAAAAACTTTGACAATTTTTTTTTGTTTTCTTGAATTTTTTTGGCAATTTTGATGAAACCAAACAGGGCGAAGCAATCTGTTGTTGAGCGTGAGTAACAGTTCCACGATGTACCTGTGCTGATAGAAGAATACGTGGAGCTATGGGTAGGCACACAATATGACACCAAGGATTAGCAATTAACGAGTGCAGATTAGCGATTGTTCAATCCGGATCCAAAGTACAAATCACAGCTGCTGGCTAAGATGTGTCGAGACGTAGCGCAACAAGATGAAAACAAAGGACGATGGAAGGAACGCACAGAACAATCAAATAACCCAGAATTTTCCTTTTTCCCAAATTTTTCCCTGATTTTTCCAAAAGGCACTAGTAGGAATCAAAATTTTTTATTTTTTCACTATTTTTTTATTTTTCTCTGAACAAGGATAAAAAAAACGCAACCACAAAAATTGGCACCTATAACTGAGGTGGGATGTGGTCTATAGAAATATAGCACATTCTCTGAAAAGCGTGCAAAAACTTTGACAAATTTTTTTGTTTTCCAATTTTTTTTGGCAATTTTGATGAAACTAAACAGGGCGATGCAATCTGTTGCTGAGCATGGGTAACAGTTGCAAGATGCACCTGTGCTGATAGAAGAATATGTGGAGTTATGGGTAGACACACAATATGACAGCAAGGATTAGCAATTAACGAGTGCAGATTAGCGATTGTTGAATCCGGATCCAAAGTACAAATCACAGCTGCTAGCTAAGACGTGTCGAGACGTAACGGAACAAGGTGAAAACAAAAGACGATGGAAAGAATACACAGAACAAGCAAATAACGCGGAATTTTTCTTTTTCCAGAATTTTTCCCTGATTTTTCCAAAAGGCACTAGTAGGAATCAAACTTTTTTATTTTTTCACTATTTTTTTATTTTTCTCAGAACAAGCATCAAAAAAGATGCAACCACAAAAATTAGCATCTACAACTGAGGTGGGATGTGGTCTACAGAAATACAGCACGTTCTCTGAAAAACGTGCAAAAACTTTGGCAATTTTTTTATTTTCTTGAATTTTTTTGGCAATTTTGATGAAACCAAACAGGGCGATGCAATCTGTTGTTGAGCATGGGTAACAGTTGCAAGATGCACCTGTGCTGATAGAAGAATATGTGGAGTTATGGGTAGGCACACAATATGACAGCAAGGATTAGCAATTAACGAGTGCAGATTAGCGATTGTTCAATCCGGATCCAAAGTACAAATCACAGCTGCTAGCTAAGACGTGTCGAGACGTAACGGAACAAGGTGAAAACAAAAGACGATGGAAAGAATACACAGAACAAGCAAATAACCCGGAATTTTCCTTTTTCCAGAATTTTTCTCTGATTTTTCCAAAAGGCACTAGTAGGAATCAAACTTTTTTATTTTTTCACTATTTTTTTATTTTTCTCAGAACAAGCATCAAAAAAGATGCAACCACAAAAATTGGCACCTACAACTGAGGTGGGATGTGGTCTACAGAAATACAGCACGTTCTCTGAAAAGCGTGCAAAAACTTTGAGAACTTTTTTTGTTTTCCTAAATTTTTTTGGCAATTTTGATGAAACCAAACAGGGCGAAGCAATCTGTTGTTGAGCGTGGGTAATAGTTGCAAGAGGAACCTGTGCTGATAGATGAATATGTGGAGCTATGGGTAGGCACACAATATGACAGCAAGGATTAGCAATTAACGAGTGCAGATTAGCGATTGTTCAATCCGGATCCAAAGTACAAATCACAGCTGCTGGTTAGGACGTGTCGAGACGTAGCGCAACAAGGTGAAAACAAAGGACGATGGAAAGAACGCATAGAACAAGCAAATAACCCAAAATTTTCTTTTTTCCTGAATTTTTCCCCGATTTTTCCAAAAGGCACTACTAGGAATCAAACTTTTTTTTATTTTTTTCACTATTTTTTTATTTTTCTATGAACAAGGATAAAAAAAGATGCAACCACAAAAATTGGCACTTACAACTGAGGTGGGATGTGGTCTATAGAAATACAGCACATTCTTTGAAAAATGTGCAAAAACTTTGACAATTTTTTTTATTTTCTTGAATTTTTTTTGGCAATTTTGATGAAACCAAACAGGGCGAAGCAATCTGTTGTTGAGCGTGGGTAACAGTTGCAAGATGAACCTGTGCTGATAGAAGAATATGTGGAGCTACGGGTAGGCACACAATATAACAGCAAGGATTAGCGATTAACGAGTGCAGATTAGCGATTGTTCAATCTGGATCCAAAGTACAAATCACAGCTGCTGGCTAAGACGTGTCGAGATGTAGCGCAACAAGGTGAAAACAAAGGACGATGGAAAGAACGCACAAAACAAGCAAATAACCTGGAATTTTCCTTTTTTCTGAATTTTTCTCTGATTTTTCCAAAAGGCACTAGTAGGAATCAAACTTTTTTATTTTTTCGCTATTTTTTTATTTTTGCTCTGAACAAGGATCAAAAAAGATGCAACCACAAAAATTGGCACCTACAACTGAGGTGGGATGTGGTCTACAGAAATACATCGCGTTCTCTGAAAAGCGTGCAAATACTTTGACAATTTTTTTGTTTTCCAAATTTTTTTCGCAATTTTGATGAAACTAAACAGGGCGAAGTAATCTGTTGTTGAGCATGGGTAACAGTTGCAAGATGCACCTGTGCTGATAGAAGAATATGTGGAGTTATGGGTAGACACACAATATGACAGCAAGGATTAGCAATTAACGAGTGCAGATTAGCGATTGTTCAATCCGGATCCAAAGTACAAATCACAGGTGCAGGCTAAGACGTGTCGAGACGTAACGGAACAAGGTGAAAACAAAGGATGATGGAAAGAATGCACAGAACAAGCAAATAACTCAGAATTTTCCTTTTTCCAGAATTTTTCCCTAATTTTTCCAAAAGGCACTAGTAGGAATCAAACTTTTTTTCACTATTTTTTTTATTTTTCTCTGAACAAGCATCAAAAAAGATGCAACCACAAAATTTGGCACCTACAACTGAGGTGGGATGTGGTCTACAGAAATACAGCACGTTCTCTGAAAAGCGTGCAAAAACTTTGAGAACTTTTTTTGTTTTCCTAAATTTTTTTGGCAATTTTGATGAAACCAAACAGGGCGAGGCAATCTATTGTTGAGCGTGGGTAACAGTTGCAAGAGGAACCTGTGCTGATAGATGAATATGTGGAGCTATGGGTAGGCACACAATATGACAGCAAGGATTAGCAATTAACGAGTGCAGATTAGCGATTGTTCAATCCGGATCCAAAGTACAAATCACAGCTGCAGGTTAGGACGTGTCGAGACGTAGCGCAACAAGGTGAAAACAAAGGACGATGGAAAGAACGCACAGAACAAGCAAATAACCCAAAATTTTCTTTTTTCCTGAATTTTTCCTCGATTTCTCCAAAAGGCACTACTAGGAATCAAACTTTTTTTATTTTTTTTTTCACTATTTTTTTATTTTTCTATGAACAAGGATAAAAAAAGATGCAACCACAAAAATTGGCACTTACAACTGAGGTGGGATGTGGTCTACAGAAATAGAGCACATTCTTTGAAAAACGTGCAAAAACTTTGACAATTTTTTTTTTTATTTTCTTGAATTTTTTTGGCAATTTTGATGAAACCAAACAGGGCGAAGCAATCTGTTGTTGAGCGTGGGTAACAGTTGCAAGACGAACCTGTGCTGATAGAAGAATATGTGGAGCTATGGGTAGGCACACAATATAACAGCAAGGATTAGCGATTAACGAGTGCAGATTAGCGATTGTTCAATCCAGATCCAAAGTACAAATCACAGGTGCAGGCTAAGACGTGTCGAGACGTAACGGAACAAGGTGAAAACAAAGGATGATGGAAAGAATGCACAGAACAAGCAAATAACTCAGAATTTTCCTTTTTCCAGAATTTTTCCCTAATTTTTCCAAAAGGCACTAGTAGGAATCAAACTTTTTTTTCTCTATTTTTTTTATTTTTCTCTGAACAAGCATCAAAAAAGATGCAACCACAAAATTTGGCACCTACAACTGAGGTGGGATGTGGTCTATAGAAATACAGCACGTTCTCTGAAAAGCGTGCAAAAATTTGACAACTTTTTTTGTTTTCCTAAATTTTTTTGGCAATTTTGATGAAACCAAAGAGGGCGAAGCAATCTGTTGTTGAGCGTGGGTAACAGTTACAAGATGAACCTGTGCTGATAGAAGAATATGTGGAGCTATGGGTAGGCACACAATATGACAACAAGGATTTGCAATTAACGAGTGCAGATTAGCGATTGTTCAATCCGGATCCAAAGTACAAATCACAGCTGCTGGTTAAGACGTGTCGAGACGTAGCATAACAAGGTGAAAACAAAGGACGATGGAAAGAACGCACAGAACAAGCAAATAACCCAGAATTTTCTTTTTTCCTGAATTTTTCCCTGATTTTTCCAAAAGGCACTAGTAGGAATCAAACTTTTTTATTTTTTCGCTATTTTTTTATTTTTCTCTGAACAAGGATCAAAAAAGATGCAACCACAAAAATTAGCACCTACAACTGAGGTGGGATGTGGTCTACAAAGAGACAACACATTCTCTGAAAAGCGTGCAAAAACTTTGACAATTTTTTTCTTTGTTTTCCAGAATTTTTTGGCAATTTTGATGAAACCAAACGGGGTGAAGCAATCTGTTGTTGAGCGTGGGTAACAGTTGCACGATGAACCTTTGCTGATAGAAGAATATGTGAGCTATGGGTAGGCACACAACATGACAGCAAGGATTAGTGATTAACGAGTGTAGATTAGCGATTGTTCAATCTGGATCCAAAGTATAAATCACAACTGCTGGCTAAGACGTGTCGAGACATAGCACAACAAGGTGAAAACAAAGGACGATGGAAAGGACGCACAGAACAAGCAAATAACCCAGAATTTTATCTTTTCCTGAATTTTTCCCTGATTTTTTCAAAAGGCACTAGTAGGAATCAAACTTTTTTATTTTTTCACTATTTTTTTATTTTTCTCTGAACAAGGATCAAAAAAATGCAACCACAAAAATTGGCACCTATAACTGAGGTGGGATGTGGTCTATAGAAATACAGCACATTCTCTGAAAAGCGTGCAAAAACCTTGACAATTTTTTTTGTTTTCCAATTTTTTTTTGGCAATTTTGATGAAACTAAACAGGGCGATGCAATCTGTTGTTGAGCATGGGTAACAGTTGCAAGATGCACCTGTGCTGATAGAAGAATATGTGGAGTTATGGGTAGACACACAATATGACAGCAAGGATTAGCAATTAACGAGTGCAGATTAGCGATTGTTCAATCCGGATCCAAAGTACAAATCACAGCTGCTAGCTAAGACGTGTCGAGACGTAACGGAACAAGGTGAAAACAAAAAGGCGATGGAAAGAATACACAGAACAAGCAAATAACCCGGAATTTTCCTTTTTCTAGAATTTTTCCCTGATTTTTCCAAAAGGCACTAGTAGGAATCAAACTTTTTTATTTTTTCACTATTTTTTTTATTTTTCTCAGAACAAGCATCAAAAAAGATGCAACCACAAAAATTGGCACCTACAACTGAGGTGGGATGTGGTCTACAGAAATACAGCACGTTCTCTGAAAAACGTGCAAAAACTTTGACAATTTTTTTTATTTTCTTGAATTTTTTTGGCAATTTTGATGAAACCAAACAGGGCGAAGCAATCTGTTGTTGAGCGTGGGTAACAATTGCAAGATCAACCTCTGCTGATAGAAGAATATGTGGAGCTATGGGTAGGCACACAATATGACAACAAGGATTAGCAATTAACGAGTGCAGATTAGCGATTGTTCTATCCGGATCCAAAGTACAAATGACAGCTGCAGGCTAAGACGTGTCGAGACGTAACGGAACAAGGTGAAAATAAAGGATGATGGAAAGAATGCACAGAACAAGCAAATAACCCGGAATTTTCCTTTTTCCAGAATTTTTCCCTGATTTTTCCAAAAGGCACTAGTAGGAATCAAACTTTTTTATTTTTTCACTATTTTTTGTATTTTTCTCTGAACAAGCATCAAAAAAGATGCAACCACAAAAATTGGCACCTACAACTGAGGTGGGATGTGGTCTACAGAAATACAGGACGTTCTCTGAAAAGCGTGCAAAAAACTTTGAGAACTTTTTTTGTTTTCCTAAATTTTTTTGGCAATTTTGATGAAACCAAACAGGGCGAAGCAATCTGTTGTTGAGCGTGGGTAACAGTTGCAAGAGGAACCTGCGCTGATAGAAGAATATGTGGAGCTATGGGTAGGCACACAATATGACAGCAAGTATTAGCAATTAACGAGTGCAGATTAGCGATTGTTCAATCCGGATCCAAAGTACAAATCACAGCTGCTGGTTAGGACGTGTCGAGACGTAGCGCAACAAGGTGAAAACAAAGGACGATGGAAAGAACGCACTGAACAAGCAAATAACCCAAAATTTTCTTTTTTCCTGAATTTTTCCCTGATTTTTCCAAAAGGCACTAGTAGGAATCAAACTTTTTTTTATTTTTTTTCACTATTTTTTTATTTTTCTATGAACAAGGATAAAAAAGATGTAACCAAAAAAATTGGCACTTACAACTGAGGTGGGATGTGGTCTACAGAAATACAGCACGTTCTTTGAAAAACGTGCAAAAACTTTAACAATTTTTTTTATTTTCTTGAATTTTTTTGGCAATTTTGATGAAACCAAACAGGGCGAAGCAATCTGTTATTGAGCGTGAGTAATAGTTGCAAGATGAACCTGTGCTGATAGAAGAATATGTGGAGCTGTGGGTAGGCACACAATATAACAGCAAGGATTAGCGATTAACGAGTGCAGATTAGCGATTGTTCAATCCGGATCCAAAGTACAAATCACAGTTGCTGGCTAAGACGTGTCGAGATGTAGCGCAACAAGGTGAAAACAAAGGACGATGGAAAGAACGCACAAAACAAGCAAATAACCTAGAATTTTCCTTTTTCCTGAATTTTTCCCTGATTTTTGCAAAAGGCACTAGTAGGAATCAAACTTTTTTATTTTTTCACTATTTATTTTATTTTTCTCTGAACAAGGATCAAAAAAGATCCAACCACAAAATTGGCGCCTACAACTGAGGTGGGATGTGGTCTACAGAAATACATCGCGTTCTCTGAAAAGCGTGCAAATACTTTGACAATTTTTTTTGTTTTCCAAAATTTTTTTCACAATTTTGATGAAACTAAACAGGGCGAAGTAATCTGTTGTTCAGCATGGGTAACAGTTGCAAGATGCACCTATGCTGATAGAGGAATATGTGGAGTTATGGGTAGACACACAATATGACAGCAAGGATTAGCAATTAACGAGTGTAGATTAGCGATTGTTCAATCCGGATCCAAAGTACAAATCACAGGTGCAGGCTAAGACGTGTCGAGACGCAACGGAACAAGGTAAAAACAAAGGATGATGGAAAGAATGCACAGAACAAGCAAATAACCCAGAATTTTCCTTTTTCCAGAATTTTTCCCTAATTTTTCCAAAAGGCACCAGTAGGAATCAAACTTTTTTATTTTTTCACTATTTTTTTTATTTTTCTCTGAACAAGCATCAAAAAAGATGCAACCACAAAATTTGGCACCTACAACTGAGGTGGGATGTGGTCTACAAAAATACAGCATGTTCTCTGAAAAGCGTGCAAAAATTTGACAACTTTTTTTGTTTTCCTAATTTTTTTGGCAATTTTGATGAAACCAAACAGGGCGAAGCAATCTGTTGTTGAGCGTGGGTAACAGTTACAAGATGAACCTGTGCTGATAAAAGAATATGTGGAGCTATGGGTGGGCACACAATATGACAACAAGGATTAGCAATTAACGAGTGCAGATTAGCGATTGTTCAATCCGGATCCAAAGTACAAATCACAGCTGCTGGTTAAGACGTGTCGAGACGTAGCACAACAAGGTGAAAACAAAGGACGATGGAAAGAACGCACAGAGCAAGCAAATAACCCAGAATTTTCTTTTTTCCTGAATTTTTCCCTGATTTTTCCAAAAGGCACTAGTAGGAATCAAACTTTTTTATTTTTTCACTATTTTTTTATTTTTCTCTGAACAAGGATCAAAAAAATGCAACCACAAAAATTGGCACCTATAACTGAGGTGGGATGTGGTCTATAGAAATACAGCACATTCTCTGAAAAGCGTGCAAAAACTTTGACAATTTTTTTTGTTTTCCAAATTTTTTTGGCAATTTTGATGAAACTAAACAGGGCGATGCAATCTGTTGTTGAGCATGGGTAACAGTTGCAAGATGCACCTGTGCTGATAGAAGAATATGTGGAGTTATGGGTAGACACACAATATGACAGCAAGGATTAGCAATTAACGAGTGCAGATTAGCGATTGTTCAATCCAGATCCAAAGTACAAATCACAGCTGCTAGCTAGGACGTGTCGAGACGTAACGGAACAAGGTGAAAACAAAAGACGATGGAAAGAATACACAGAACAAGCAAATAACCCGGAATTTTCCTTTTTCCAGAATTTTTCTCTGATTTTTCCAAAAGGCACTAGTAGGAATCAAACTTTTTTATTTTTTCACTATTTTTTATTTTTCTCAGAACAAGCATCAAAAAAAGATGCAACCACAAAAATTGGCACCTACAACTGAGGTGGGATGTGGTCTACAGAAATACAGCACGTTCTCTGAAAAGCGTGCAAAAACTTTGACAATTTTTTTTTGTTTTCTTGAATTTTTTTTGCAATTTTGATGAAACCAAACAGGGCGAAGCAATCTGTTGTTGAGCGTGGGTAACAGTTCCACGATGAACCTGTGCTGATAGATGAATATGTGGAGCTATGGGTAGGCACACAATATGACATCAAGGATTAGCAATTAACGAGTGCAGATTAGCGATTGTTCAATCCGGATCCAAAGTACAAATCACAGCTGCTGGTTAGGACGTGTCGAGACGTAGCGCAACAAGGTGAAAACAAAGGACGATGGAAAGAACGCACAGAACAAGCAAATAACCCAAAATTTTCTTTTTTCCTGAATTTTTCCCCGATTTTTCCAAAAGGCACTACTAGGAATCAAACTTTTTTTATTTTTTTCACTATTTTTTTATTTTTCTATGAACAAGGATAAAAAAAGGTGCAACCACAAAAATTGGCACTTACAACTGAGGTGGGATGTGGTCTACAGAAATACAACACGTTCTTTGAAAAACGTGCAAAAACTTTGACAATTTTTTTTATTTTCTTGAATTTTTTTGGCAATTTTGATGAAACCAAACAGGGCGAAGCAATCTGTTGTTGAGCGTGGGTAACAGTTGCAAGATGAACCTGTGCTAATAGAAGAATATGTGGAGCTATGGGTAGGCACACAATATAACAGCAAGGATTAGCGATTAACGAGTGCAGATTAGCGATTGTTCAATCCGGATCCAAAGTACAAATCACAGCTGCTGGCTAAGACGTGTCGAGATGTAGCGCAACAAGGTGAAAACAAAGGACGATGGAAAGAACGCACAAAACAAGCAAATAACCTGGAATTTTCCTTTTTCCTGAATTTTTCCCTGATTTTTCCAAAAGGCACTAGTAGGAATCAAACTTTTTTATTTTTTCGCTATTTTTTTTTATTTTTCTCTGAACAAGCATCAAAAAAGATGCAACCACAAAATTTGGCACCTACAACTGAGGTGGGATGTGGTCAATAGAAATACAGCACGTTCTCTGAAAAGCGTGCAAAAATTTGACAACTTTTTTGTTTTCCTAAATTTTTTTGGCAATTTTGATGAAACCAAACAGGGCGAAGGAATCTGTTGTTGAGCGTGGGTAACAGTTACAAGATGAACCTGTGCTGATAGAAGAATATGTGGAACTATAGGTAGGCACACAATATGACAACAAGGATTAGCAATTAACGAGTGCAGATTAGCGATTGTTCAATCCGGATCCAAAGTACAAATCATAGCTGCTGGTTAAGACATGTCGAGACGTAGCACAACAAGGTGAAAACAAAGGACGATGGAAAGAACGCACAGAACAAGCAAATAACCCAGAATTTTCTTTTTTCCTGAATTTTTCCCTGATTTTTCCAAAAGGCACTAGTAGGAATCAAACTTTTTTATTTTTTCGCTATTTTTTTTTCTCTGAACAAGGATCAAAAAAGATGCAACCACAAAAATTAGCACCTACAACTGAGGTGGGATGTGGTCTACAAAGAGACAGCACATTCTCTAAAAAACGTGCAAAAACTTTGACAATTTTTTTCTTTGTTTTCCAGAATTTTTTGGCAATTTTGATGAAACCAAACAGGGTGAAGCAATCTGTTGTTGAGCGTGGGTAACAGTTGCATGATGAACCTGTGCTGATAGAAGAATATATGGAGCTATGGGTAGGCACACAATATAACAACAAGGATTAGCGATTAACGAGTGCAGATTAGCGATTGTTCAATCCGGATCCAAAGTACAAATCACAGCTGCTGGATAAGACGTGTCGAGATGTAGCGCAACAAGGTGAAAACAAAGGACGATGGAAAGAACGCACAAAACAAGCAAATAACCTGAAATTTTCCTTTTTCCTGAATTTTTCCCTGATGTTTCCAAAAGGCACTAGTAGGAATCAAACTTTTTTATTTTTTTGGCTATTTTTTTTTTCTCTGAACAAGGATAAAAAAAGATGCAACCACAAAAATTGGCACCTACAACTGAGGTGGGCTGTGGTTTACAGAAATACATCGCGTTCTCTGAAAAGCGTGCAAATACTTTGACAATTTTTTTTGTTTTCCAAAATTTTTTTCGCAATTTTGATGAAACTAAACAGGGCGAAGTAATCTGTTGTTGAGCATGGGTAACAGTTGCAAGATGCACCTGTGCTGATAGAAGAATATGTGGAGTTATGGGTAGACACACAATATGACAGCAAGGATTAGCAATTAACGAGTGCAGATTAGCGATTGTTCAATCCGGATCCAAAGTACAAATCACAGGTGCAGGCTAAGACGTGTCGAGACGTAACGGAACAAGGTGAAAACAAAGGATGATGAAAAGAATGCACAGAACAAGCAAATAACCCAGAATTTTCCTTTTTCTAGAATTTTTCCCTAATTTTTCCAAAAGGCACTAGTAGGAATCAAACTTTTTTATTTTTTCACTATTTTTTTATTTTTCTCTGAACAAGCATCGAAAAAGATGCAACCACAAAATTTGGCACCTACAACTGAGGTGGGATGTGGTCTACAGAAATACAGCACGTTCTCTGAAAAGCGTGCAAAAATTTGATAACTTTTTTTGTTTTCCTAAATTTTTTGGGAAATTTTGATGAAACCAAACAGGGCGAAGCAATCTGTTGTTGAGCGTGGGTAACAGTTACAAGATGAACCTGTGCTGATAGAAGAATATGTGGAGCTATAGGTAGGCACACAATATGACAACAAGGATTAGCAATTAACGAGTGCAGATTAGCGATTGTTCAATCCGGATCCAAAGTACAAATCACAGCTGCTGGTTAAGACGTGTCGAGACGTAGCACAACAAGGTGAAAACAAAGGACGATGGAAAGAACGCACAGAACAAGCAAATAACCCAGAATTTTCTTTTTTCCTGAATTTTTCCCTGATTTTTCCAAAAGGCACTAGTAGGAATCAAACTTTTTTATTTTTTCGCTATTTTTTTTTTCTCTGAACAAGGATCAAAAAAGATGCAACCACAAAAATTAGCACCTACAACTGAGGTGGGATGTGGTCTACAAAGAGACAGCACATTCTCTGAAAAGCGTGCAAAAACTTTGACAATTTTTTTCTTTGTTTTCTAGAATTTTTTGGCAATTTTGATGAAACCAAACAGGGTGAAGCAATCTGTTGTTGAGCGTGGGTAACAGTTGCATGATGAACCTGTGCTGATAGAAGAATATGTGGAGCTATGGGTAGGCACACAATATAACAGCAAGGATTAGCGATTAACGAGTGCAGATTAGCGATTGTTCAATCCGGATCCAAAGTACAAATCACAGCTGCTGGATAAGACGTGTCGAGATGTAGCGCAACAAGGTGAAAACAAAGGACGATGGAAAGAACGCACAAAACAAGCAAATAACCTGGAATTTTCCTTTTTCCTGAATTTTTCCCTGATTTTTACAAAAGGCACTAGTAGGAATCAAACTTTTTTATTTTTTCGGCTATTTTTTTTATTTTTCTCTGAACAAGGATCAAAAAAGATGCAACCACAAAAATTGGCACCTACAACTGAGGTGGGATGTGATTTACAGAAATACATCGCGTTCTCTGAAAAGCGTGCAAATACTTTGATAATTTTTTTGTTTTTCAAAAAAAATTTCGCAATTTTGATGAAACTAAACAGGGCGAAGTAATCTGTTGTTGAGCATGGGTAACAGTTGCAAGATGCACCTGTGCTGATAGAAGAATATGTGGAGTTATGGGTAGACACACAATATGACAGCAAGGATTAGCAATTAACGAGTGCAGATTAGCGATTGTTCAATCCGGATCCAAAGTACAAATCACAGGTGCAGGCTAAGACGTGTCGAGACGTAACGAAACAAGGTGAAAACAAAGGATGATGAAAAGAATGCACAGAACAAGCAAATAACCCGGAATTTTTCTTTTTCCAGAATTTTTCCCTGATTTTTCCAAAAGGCACTAGTAGGAATCAAACTTTTTTATTTTTTCACTATTTTTTTTATTTTTCTCTGAACAAGCATCAAAAAAGATGCAACCACAAAAATTGGCACCTACAACTGAGGTGGGATGTGGTCTACAGAAATACAGCACGTTCTCTGAAAAGCGTGCAAAAATTTGACAACTTTTTTTGTTTTCCTAAATTTTTTTGGCAATTTTGATGAAACCAAACAGGGCGAAGCAATCTGTTGTTGAGCGTGGGTAACAGTTACAAGATGAACCTGTGCTGATAGAAGAATATGTGGAGCTATGGATAGGCACACAATATGACAATAAGGATTAGCAATTAACGAGTGCAGATTAGCGATTGTTCAATCCGGATCCAAAGTACAAATCACAGCTGCTGGTTAAGACGTGTCGAGACGTAGCACAACAAGGTGAAAACAAAGGACGATGGAAAGAACGCACAGAACAAGCAAATAACCTAGAATTTTCTTTTTTCCTGAATTTTTCCCTAATTTTTCCAAAAGGCACTAGTAGGAATCAAACTTTTTTATTTTTTCGCTATTTTTTTATTTTTCTCTGAACAAGGATCAAAAAAGATGCAACCACAAAAATTAGCACCTACAACTGAGGTGGGATGTGGTCTACAAAGAGACAGCACATTCTCTGAAAAGCGTGCAAAAACTTTGACAATTTTTTTCTTTGTTTTCCAGAATTTTTTGGCAATTTTGATGAAACCAAACAGGGTGAAGCAATCTGTTGTTGAGCGTGGGTAACAGTTGCACGATGAACCTATGCTGATAGAAGAATATGTGGAGCTATGGGTAGGCACACAATATAACAGCAAGGATTAGCGATTAATGAGTGCAGATTAGCGATTGTTCAATCCGGATCCAAATTACAAATCACAGCTGCTGGCTAAGACGTGTCGAGATGTAGCGGAACAAGGTGAAAACAAAGGACGATGGAAAGAACACACAAAACAAGCAAATAACCTGGAATTTTCCTTTTTCCTGAATTTTTCCCTGATTTTTCCAAAAGGCACTAGTAGGAATCAAATTTTTTTTATTTTTTCGCTATTTTTTTTATTTTTCTCTGAACAAGGATCAATAAAGATGCAACCACAAAAATTGGCACCTACAACTGAGGTGGGATGTGGTCTACAGAAATACATCTCGTTCTCCGAAAAGCGTGCAAATACTTTGATAATTTTTTTTGTTTTCCAAAATTTTTTTCGCAATTTTGATGAAACTAAACAGGGCGAAGTAATCTGTTGTTGAGCATGGGTAACAGTTGCAAGATGCACTTGTGCTGATAGAATAATATGTGGAGTTATGGGTAGATACACAATATGACAGCAAGGATTAGCAATTAACGAGTGCAGATTAGCGATTGTTCAATCCGGATCCAAAGTACAAATCACAGGTGCAGGCTAGACGTGTCGAGACGTAACGGAACAAGGTGAAAACGAAGGATGATGGAAAGAATGCACAGAACAAGCAAATAACCCGGAATTTTCCTTTTTCCAGAATTTTTCCCTGATTTTTCCAAAAGGCACTAGTAGGAATCAAACTTTTTTATTTTTTCACTATTTTTTTTATTTTTCTCTGAACAAGCATCAAAAAAGATGCAACCACAAAAATTGGCACCTACAACTGAGGTGGGATGTGGTCTACAGAAATACAGCACGTTCTCTGAAAAGCGTGCAAAAATTTGACAACTTTTTTTTGTTTTCCTAAATTTTTTTGGCAATTTTGATGAAACCAAACAGGGCGAAGCAATCTGTTGTTGAGCGTGGGTAACAGTTACAAGATGAACCTGTGCTGATAGAAGAATATGTGGAGCTATGGGTAGGCACACAATATGACAACAAGGATTAGCAATTCACGAGTGCAGATTAGCGATTGTTCAATCCGGATCCAAAGTACAAATCACAGCTGCTGGTTAAGACGTGTCGAGACGTAGCACAACAAGGTGAAAACAAAGGACGACGGAAAGAACGCACAGAACAAGCAAATAACCCAGAATTTTCTTTTTTCCGGAATTTTTCCCTGATTTTTCCAAAAGGCACTAGTAGGAATCAAACTTTTTTATTTTTTCACTATTTTTTTTATTTTTCTCTGAACAAGGATCAAAAAAGATGCAACCACAAAAATTAGCACCTACAACTGAGGTGGGATGTGGTCTACAAAGAGACAGCACATTCTCTGAAAAGCGTGCAAAAACTTTGACAATTTTTTTCTTTGTTTTCCAGAATTTTTTGGCAATTTTGATGAAACCAAACAGGGTGAAGCAATCTGTTGTTGAGCGTGGGTAACAGTTGCACGATGAACCTGTGCTGATAGAAGAATATGTGAGCTATGGGTAGGCACACAACATGACAGCAAGGATTGGTGATTAACGAGTGTAGATTAGCGATTGTTCAATCTGGATCCAAAGTATAAATCACAGCTGCTGGCTAAGACGTGTCGAGACATAGCACAACAAGGTGAAAACAAAGGACGATGGAAAGGACGCACAGAACAAGAAATAACCCAGAATTTTTGTTTTTCCTGAATTTTTCCCTGATTTTTCCAAAAGGCACTAGTAGGAATCAAACTTTTTTATTTTTTCACTATTTTTTTATTTTTCTATGAACAAGGAGAAAAAAAGATGCAACCATAAAAATTGGCACCTACAACTGAGGTGGGATGTGGTCTAAAGAAATACAGCACGTTCTCTGAAAAACGTGTAAAAACTTTGACAATTTTTTTTGTTTTCTTGAATTTGTTTGGCAATTTTGATGAAACCAAACAGGGTGAAGCAATCTGTTGTTGAGCGTGGGTAACTGTTCCACGATGAACCTGTGCTGACAGAAGAATATGTGGAGCTATGGGTAGGCACACTATATGACAGGAAGGATTAGCAATTAACGAGTGCAGATTAGCGATTGTTCAATCCCGATCCAAAGTACAAATCACAGCTGCTGGCTAAGATGTGTCGAGACGTAGCGCAACAAGGTGAAAACAAAGGACGATGGAAAGAACGCACAGAACAATCAAATAACTCAGAATTTTCCTTTTTCCTAAATTTTTCCCTGATTTTTCCAAAAGGCACTAGTAGGAATCAAACTTTTTTATTTTTTTCACTATTTTTTTATTTTTCTATGAACAAGGATCAAAAAAAGATGCAACCACAAAAATTGGCACCTACAACTGAGGTGGGATGTGGTCTACAGAAATACAGCACGTTCTCTGAAAAACGTGCAAAAACTTTGACAATTTTTTTTATTTTCTTGAAATTTTTTGGCAATTTTGATGAAACCAAACAGGGCAAAGCAATCTGTTGTTGGGCGTGGGTAACAATTGTAAGATGAACCTGTGCTGATAGAAGAATATGTGGAGCTATGGATAGGCACACAATATGACAGCAAGGATTAGCAATTAACGAGTGCAGGTTAGCGATTGTTCAATCTGGATCCAAAGTATAAATCACAGCTGCTGGCTAAGACGTGTTGAAACATAGCGCAACAAGGTGAAAACAAAGGACGATGGAAAGAACGCACAGAACAAACAAATAACCCAAAATTTTCCTTTTTCCTCAAATTTTCCCTGATTTTTCCAAAAGGCACTAGTAGGAATCAAACTTTTTTATTTTTTCACTATTTTTTTATTTTTCTATGAACAAGGATCAAAAAAGATGCAACCATAAAAATTGGCACCTACAACTGAGGTGGGATGTGGTCTAAAGAAATACATCATGTTCTCTGAAAAGCGTGCAAATACTTTGATAATTTTTTTTGTTTTCCTGAATTTTTTTTGGCAATTTTGATGAAACCAAACAGGGTGAAGCAATCTGTTGTTGAGCGTGGGTAACAGTTGCAAGAGGAACCTGTGCTGATAGAAGAATATTTGGAGCTATGGGTAGGCACACAATATGACAGCAAGGATTAGCAATTAACGAGTGCAGATTAGCGATTGTTCAATCCGGATCCAAAGTACAAATCACAGCTGCTGGCTAGGACGTGTCGAGATGTAGCGCAACAAGGTGAAAACAAAGGACGATGGAAAGAACGCACAAAACAATCAAATAACCCAAAATTTTCCTTTTTCCTGAATTTTTCCCTGATTTTTCCAAAAGGTACTAGTAGGAATCAAACTTTTTTATTTTTTTCACTATTTTTTTTATTTTTCTATGAACAAGGATCAAAAAGATGCAACCACAAAAATTGGCACCTACAACTGAGGTGGGATGTGGTCTACAGAAATACAGCACGTTCTCTGAAAAACGTGCAAAATCTTTGACAATTTTTTTATTTTCTTGAATTTTTTTGGCAATTTTGATGAAACCAAACAGGGTGAAGCAATCTATTGTTGAGCGTGGGTAACAGTTGCAAGATGAACCTGTGCTGATAGAAGAATATGTGGAGCCATGGGTAGGCACACAATATAACAGCAAGGATTAGCGATTAACGAGTGCAGATTAGCGATTGTTCAATCCGGATCCAAAGTACAAATCACAGCTGCTGGCTAAGACGTGTCGAGATGTAGCGCAACATGGTGAAAACAAAGGACGATGGAAAGAACGCACAGAACAAGCAAATAACCCGGAATTTTCCTTTTTTCTGAATTTTTCCCTGATTTTTCCAAAAGGCACTAGTTGGAATCAAACTTTTTTATTTTTTCACTATTTTTTTATTTTTCTCTGAACAAGGATCAAAAAAGATGCAACCACAAAAATTGGCACCTACAACTAAGGTGGGATGTGGTCCACAGAAATACATCGTGTTCTCTGAAAAGCGTGCAAATACTTTGATAATTTTTTTTTGTTTTCCTGCATTTTTTTGGCAATTTTGATGAAACCAAACAGGGCGAAGCAATCTGTTGTTGAGCGTGGGTAACAATTGCAAGATGAACCTATGCTGATAGAAGAATATGTGGAGCTATGGATAGGCACACAATATGACAGCAAGGATTAGCAATTAACGAGTGCAAGTTAGCGATTGTTCAATCTGGATCCAAAGTATAAATCACAGCTGCTGGCTAACACGTGTCGAAACATAGCGCGACAAGGTGAAAACAAAGGACGATGGAAAGAAAGCACAGAACAAGCAAATAACCCAAAATTTTCCTTTTTCCTCAATTTTTCCCTGATTTTTCCAAAAGGCACTAGTAGGAATCAATCTTTTTTATTTTTTTCACTATTTTTTTCTTTTCCTCTTAACAAGGATCAAAAAAGACGCAACCACAAAAATGGGCACCTACAACTGAGGTGGGATGTGGTCTACAGAAATACATCACGTTCTCTGAAACGCGTGCAAATACTTTGATAATTTTTTTTGTTTTCCTGAATTTTTTTGGCAATTTTGATGAAACCAAACCGGGCGAAGCAATCTGTTGTTGAGCGTGGGTAACAGTTGCAAGAGGAACCTGTGCTGATAGAAGAATATTTGGAGCTATGGGTAGGCACATGTTGACGGTCCTTAAGTACCAAATATAGTTATTAAATAAATAAAGAAAAGGATCCAAATGCAACCAACACCTAGACTTAGGGTTTTATCTGACAGAATTCCATAAGTTTTGGTGTTTGTCTGTTTCTGTAGGGGGTTATCAGAAAATACGGAGGAAAGGCCCACACGTCGGGTTTACATAGAGATAATAACGTGTTCACCGATTTTCTATCATCTAGAAGACTCCAGAAGCCACGAGAACGAACGGGAGGCCGAACGGGCCCGGAGGCAGGGCGCCCGCCCTGCCCCCTAGGGCGGCTGCCCTGGCCTGAGAGCCAATCAGGCTCCGTCTCGTGGATTATGCTCCACCGACCTAAGGGATCAAGGAAAACCGTGCGATTAATGTCGGTTTGATCCGACGGCCCACGTTCACTTGAGGGGGCTATATAAGCAGGACCCCTGGCCCCTGGAGGAGGCACTCCCTCATTCTCATTCTTCAAACCCTAATCTCAGGAGGAGAGTCTCTGATCAAGCCCTAGAGCCACCACATCAACTAGATCTCTAGTATAGCATAGCTACATAGGATTAGAACTAGAAGGAGTCAATCTTCGATTGGTTTCCGGATCTGTCAAGAGGATTCTTGGTAATTCCTCTACTGTTCTTCATTGTTCATCTTTGTTCTTCAATATTATGAATACAACTTTGTTCTATTTCAATATATTGATTATGACTATGCTCTACTTGTTTATGTTTGCAATTATATTGTTCTTAGTTTATCGTAGTTATACGCTTGGCTTAGTTAGATTGGAATTATATACATGTTTAGGATCGTATAGCGTTTATACATCGGATCCATGGGTAAATGATAAATATTGTGTAGGCGTGGTGCTTAGACCATATTTATCTGCGATTGCACCTTATATGCCGGATCGTGGGGTGGTCCGCGATGGTGACAGCTTCGTTGGTTCTTATATAGTCCCCCTCCCGTGTGTAAGGTAGGCAGAGCAACATTATTATGGGGGAGTGATTGCTATGTTTCTCATCTTCCTTGATAATATCACTATGCATGGGCGTAGTCCTTTCTCGCAATGATTGCCAAGTGTACTTGCACTAACTATGATATGCTAGACTTTATAGTTAAGAATAACTTAGGAAATATCCTTGTAGTTCGTCCTAATACCATGCTAATGACTTGCTAGAATATCTGTTGAGGTGCTTATCATTATTATATGTGGCTAGATGATCAGATTAATTATCTTTGTCACCATTCATACTTTATCTATATTTTATGTGACACTTACCCCTGTATGTAAGAGATAGATGAATGCTCTCACTTATACATGCAATGATTGATACTCATTCCTATATTCCATTCCATAATCAACATTGATGTTAGTAATCCCTTCCCAGTGGTAAAAATATAAATAACGATACCTGGAATACTTCCCGGTTAAAATGCTACATTGGTATTAATCTGTACGCTTGCAGATCTTATTTATTATTTATTTAGAAGAGCAGTTGCATATTTCAATACCGCGTCTCTCATGTCATGCTGGGATAGGTTCGGCATTTTTGGCGGCGTTATCAGAATTAGAAAACTAAGTCTACTTTTGGTAATGACGTTAAGAATGCCCAACAAGCATTTTTGGCGCCGTTGCCGGGGAAGGTTGATTTACTAACAAGGAATGAATACGGAATTTGAGTCATCATTCGCATCATTAAGTGATTGAGATCATCAATTCTCCCATACAGATTTACCCCTGTATTTTTTTCCATTCTTATTGTTTTGCAGGGTGATGTATGAATAGAGGACATCTTCTAGAAAATTTTGTTGACAACCTCGAAGCATTAATCAGAGGGGCAAGAGCCAAGCTCAAGAAGTCAACACTTCGACGCAACACTTCATCCAATTCAGAAGACCGCCGAAGTTTCATCCGAAATTTGTCAACAGAGTTCGCAGCCATGGCGAACAAGACGATCCGCGAGTTCTCAGCTCCCACTACGGACAACATCCGCACTAGACCTGCCGCGGCCATCGACAAGAACTTTGAGGTCAAGCCAGGGCTCATCAACATGGTACAAGCCAACCAGTTTTGTGGGAAGCCGCTCAAAGATGCAAGTGCTCATCTCTAACACTTCCTGGAGATTTGTAGCACATTCACTTTATTAGATGTTCCCAAAGACGCCATACTACTTTGCCTTTTCCCATTCTCACTATTGGGGAGAGTGAAGCAGTGGTTCTACGCAACGAAGGATAAGAACACTACGTGGGCACTATGCTCTACGAACTTTCTGGCTAAGTTCTTTCCCATGTTCAAGACCAATGCTCTCCGTGGGAAGATTACAAGTTTTCAGCAACAACATGATGAATCCGTTCCAGAAGCATGGGAGCGCTTTCAAGATTACATCCTAGAATGTCCCCATCATGGAATGGAGAGCTGGCTACTTATGCAGACTTTCTATCATGGGCTCATCACTAGTGCTCGTGAGACCATGGATGCTGCAGCTGGAGGCGCATTTCTATCACTCACCATACCACAAGCTACAGCCCTTGTGGAGAAAATGGCGTCCAACCAAGGTTGGAACGAAGAGAGGATCCAAACACGCAAGAAGGGTGGAGGTATGCACCAGCTCAAGGAGGTAGACATGCTGTCTGCAAAGTTAGACCTACTCATGAAAAAGCTCGATGACAAAGCTGGAGACAAAAGAGAAGTCATGAACATCTACGACTCTCACATGACTTGTGAGGAATGTGGAGATACTAGACACTCAGGCAATCACTGCCCTGAGATGCTTGAGGATGCAAGGTACATCAACAACAACAACAACTACAACCGTCCTCAACAAAATCAAGGTTAGAATCAACAGAGGCCTAACTACTCAGGTAATTATCAAGGTAATAACTCTTACAACAACAATAATAATTTTCCACCCCTGAGAGAGTTAGTGTCTAACCAAGGAAAGCTAATGGATAACTTGTCTAAGAAATTGGCATCCAATGATAAAATACTAGAAAACATAAATAATAGAATGGATAATTTCTCTACTGCCATCAAAAACCAAATTAGCTTTAATAAAATGATTGAATCTCAGTTAAATCAAATAGCTGCTGCTGTTCCTGCTACTAACCCCGGTATACCATCACAACCGGAAGGATTAGAATCTGCAAATCTTGTAGACATGTTTGATGCAGGTAACTATTGGAGTAATCCCGCTGTCGAAGTACATAATGACCTTCTGCCAGTCAAGAGAGGCGATCCAGGACGCCCTGTCATCCCGATCTCCATCGGCATGGTGGACTTCCCAGAAGCACTCTGTGACTTTGGCTCCAGCGTCAACATTATGCCCAGGGTACTCTATGAAAAATTCTTTACATATCCTTTATCAAAAACAACTATGTGTTTGCAGCTTGCAGATCGGACACTAAGCTTTCCTAAAGGAATATTAAAGAACATGTGTGTCCGAGTTGGTACCTCGTACGCTCCAGCTGACTTCGTGGTGATAGAGACCGGGTCCGATGAGAGGTCACCAGTTATTCTGGGAAGGCCATTCCTGAACACCTCGGGAGCTGTCATCTACGCCAGCGCTGCGAAGATCAACTTCAACATCAAGGGGAGGAAGGAGACGTTTTCCTTCAAGAACAAGATTACACAAATTCTAGAGCAACCCCAACATGAACCAAGGAAGAGGACCAACAGGAGGAACAAGCAGAACAAGAACAACCAAGGATGGACCGAATCAGCTAACATGGTCACTGCAGTTCAAGGAGGTCAAGATCGACGACCCAAGTCACCGTTCCTAATCAAGAAGGATGACCCAGGTATGCCAAGCATTGAGTGCTCAATCAATGGATACTCCTTTCAGAAGGCGCTCTGCGACACTGGATCAGGCGTCAACATAATGGCCACAGTCACCTATCAGCTCTTGTACGGGACCATGCCCTTAAAACCAACATACACTCAGTTCCAGATGGCAGATCAGACATCCCGAAAGGTCGAAGGTATAGTAACCGATGTCCCTGTTAAAATTAACGATCATTTTGTCCATACAGACTTTCAGGTCATTGACATGGGAGACGACGAGTACGATCCACCCATCATCCTAGGAAGACCGTTCCTAGGCACCGTCAAAGCAATCATCTACATTGAAACCGGAGAAGTCCATATGCATTTCCCCTCTGAGAAGGTACGCCGCTACTTTAATGACCCTAACTATATAGTTGAAGATTCTAAGCAGGTCAGGACAAGAAGAAGGCGACGTAACCGTAACCAAAGGAGGCAAACCATCAAGGACGTATGGGCAGACTATGAAGGAGAGGTCATAAGGCCCGAGGATACACAACAGGAGACCGAAGCACTAAGTCGGGTATGGAAAGCGAAGACAGTTACACAAGAAGAGGAGGCGCTGTCGGAACCACCGTCTACGCCACCCAAATCCCAGGACAACTAAGAAGAAAAGAAGTCCTGTTCGAAGGACTTAAAAACACCGAACGCCATGCCAAGAGGTAAACTTGGTAGTTATCATTTTCCCTTTAATTATTGCTCAGTTAATCATGTTCATTCTGTCTTAAAAAAAGTTAAAAACAGTAAGCCCCATGTGAGTATGCGAGTGGCATAAAACCCATAAGTACATTCACTGTGGTGGCATAAAAAAAATAATATATATTTTTTCTGTTCTATAAAAATGAAAATAAAAATAGAGAGTGACATTTACCAAGGAAGCTCAAACATGATAAAGGCTAGATATTTATGCTAACGCTTAATCAAGTTCCACGAAGCTTTGTTGTCTATTTGAGCTCCACAGAATTCAGGAAGACTAGTAGATGGAGGACATCCTAATCGCTGTCAGGGTGCTGCCGACATTCAAATACACCTCTGCACCTGCTAGCTACATCAGAAGAAATTACGTCAAGATCCAGCTTGGGGGAGAGCACCCCCATTTATCCCGATAAGTATTTTTATCTACAGTTATACCTATGCTTTATTAAAATAAAAAGATGCATAATCATGAAAACCCAAATAAATATTTTGTGTTTATATATATTTGCTTAGTTTAATAAATAAATAAAGTAGCTATGCTAAACTGAATCTTGAAAATAAAACTCTAGCATAGATATGATGAATAGTTGCTCTGCCTAATTTTCAAATTTATTCTCTCTCTAGTTTAGACATAACTGTTATAATTTAAAACTGGCTCTAAACCTGAACTAGTGGGAAGAGAACTTGATCTGAAGTCTAAGTTGTTAACGGATATGATATGGGAAGGTTGAGCTATTGTTTATCTGTTCCTAGAGATGCTAGAATTCTGGAGAATTTTATCTTTGAAAATCTTTAAAATGTTGCATGATGAGTTCCTGTATGATGAGAGTTTAAATTCCTACCACAGCCATATATACATGCTTGTTAGATTAAGAGCCGCACTTTTACTACTTACTGCTTATGGGCATTGAGTGTGGTCGAGCTGTGTAGACCCTTAGTAACTTGTCATGTGGTTAAAATCAAGATTCACTTGCACGTTCACTCATACATGCTGCTTCTACTCCGGAAGTACGCATCCACATATATCCACTCATTTCCATCTCCAGATTCACCCAAAATTATTCTACTCCTGACCCGGGAGAGAATAGCCAAAAACATTATCCCATTCCTGTTATTCCCTGTGAAGTTAATGCTCAAGTCATTTCTACTACCACTTGCTATATTTTCAAAAGAGGGAGATTGCTCTAAAAAAATATAAATACGAGGAAATAAAAAGGAGCAAGTGCTCGGAACCTCGAAGAAAGAAAAAGTGAGACGAGAGGTAAAAATGGACAAGTGTCCGACAGTAGAATTAGGGGTACAAGATACCCACCTGAGAGAAAAAAAAAGAAAAAAAAAATAGAGCATCTCATTCCCCTCAAAAGTTTCAAAAAGCAAGAAATGTATGTTTTCCCTCAAAAAGAGCATTAGACTTTTGTTATCACCATACACCACTCATTCACCACACATGCACATCTTGATTTGACTTATTGACTTGTTTCTCTGGATCCATGGTTTGACTATGCAATAAATGTTCTATGAGTATGTATACTGTATCTCCCACCTATGAGCTCCAGATATCAAAGCCTTATTAGAGTAGGGTGAGAGAGAAGGCAATGTCACTACGCCTTATACCATAAATACCACATACTTTGAGAGAGAAGGCATATACCATTGCTGCCTTGGTAAGGATCCAGAAATACCACAAAAGAGAGATCTGAGAGAGTCATACAAGGAATCTCTGAGTTTTATTTGACAATTTGCAAAAAACTCCAGAGCTATAGCTGATCAAGAATAAGAGACATGGCGTTTGACTAGATCGTTCTATCTTTTAACCACTCAAGATGCATGTGACGGTTGCAAGCCCCATGGTGAAAGGTAAAATGAGTAAGTTTTAAGTCTTGACAGTTTACTCTAACTCAGGGATAAGACCTTATTTAAAAGCATATGTACCGTCAATGTTCAAAGGCGTTGCAGCAACTTCTGATCCATAATGAGTCTATCCTTGCTCAGGGACGAGCAAGAGGTAAGCTTGGGGGAGTTTGTTGACGGTCCTTAAGTACAAAATATAGTTATTAAATAAATAAAGAAAAGGATCCAAATGCAACCAACACCTAGACTTAGGGTTTTATCTGACAGAATTCCACATGTTTTGGTGTTTGTCTGTTCCTGCAGGGGGTTATCAGAAAATACGGAGGAAAGGCCCACATGTCAGGTTTACATAGAGATAATAACGTGTTCACCGATTTTCTATCATCTAGAAGACTCCAGAAGCCACGAGAACGAACGGGAGGCCAAACGGGCCCGGAGGCAGGGCGCCCGCCCTGCCCCCTAGGGCGGCCGCCCTAGCCTGAGAGCCAATCAGGCTCCGTCTCGCGGATTATGCTCCACCGACCTAAGGGATCAAGGAAAACCGTGTGATTAATGTCGGTTTGATCCGACGGCCCACGTTCATTTGAGGGGGCTATATAAGCAGGACCCCTGGCCCCTAGAGGAGGCACTCCCTCATTCTCATTCTTCAAACCCTAATCTCAGGAGGAGAGTCTCTGATCAAGCCCTAGAGCCACCACATCAACTAGATCTCTAGTATAGCATAGCTACATAGGATTAGAACTAGAAGGAGTCAATCTTCGATTGGTTTCCGGATCTGTCAAAAGGATTCTTGGTAATTCCTCTACTGTTCTTCATTGTTCATCTTTGTTCTTCAATATTATGAATACAACTTTGTTCTATTTCAATATATTGATTATGACTATGCTCTACTTGTTTATGTTTGCAATTATATTGTTCTTAGTTTATCGTAGTTATACGCTTGGCTTAGTTAGATTGGAATTATATACATGTTTAGGATCGTATAGCGTTTATCCATCGGATCCATGGGTAAATGATAAATATTGTGTAGGCGTGGTGCTTAGACCATATTTATCTATGATTGCACCTTATATGTCGGATCGTGGGGTGGTCCGCGATGGTGACAGCTTCGTTGTTTCTTATATAGTCCCCCTCCCGTGTGTAAGGCAGGCAGAGCAACATTATTACGGGGGAGTGATTGCTCTGTTTCTCATCTTCCTTGATAATATCACTATGCATGGGCGTAGTCCTTTCTCGCAATGATTGCCAAGTGTACTTGCACTAACTATGATATGCTAGACTTTATAGTTAAGAATAACTTAGGAAATATCCTTGTAGTTCGTCCTAATACCATGCTAATGACTTGCTAGAATATCTATTGAATTGCTTATCATTATTATATGTGGCTAGCTGATCAGATTAATTATCTTTGTCACCATTCATACTTTATCTATATTTTATGTGACACTTACCCCTGTATGCAAGAGATAGATGAATGCTCTCACTTATACATGCAATGATTGATACTCATTCCTATATTCCATTCCATAATCAACATTGATGTTAGTAATCCCTTCCCAGTGGTAAAAATATAAATAACGATACCTAGAATACTTCCCGGTTAAAATGCTACATCGGTATTAATCTGTGCGCTTGCAGATCTTATTTATTATTTATTTAGAAGAGCAGTTGCATATTTCAATACCGCGTCTCTCATGTCATGCTGGGGATGACAACTTGGCTTAAGTGGCATGAGGGATAGGTTCGGTATTTTTGGCGCCGTTATCAGAATTAGAAAACTAAGTCTACTTTTGGTAATGACGTTAAGAATGCCCAACAGCACACAATATGACAGCAAGGATTAGCAATTAACGAGTGCAGATTAGCGATTGTTCAATCCGGATCCAAAGTACAAATCACAGCTGCTGGCTAGGACGTGTCGAGACGTAGCGCAACAAGGTGAAAACAAAGGACGATGGAAAGAACGCACAAAACAATCAAATAACCTAAAATTTTCCTTTTTCCTGAATTTTTCCCTGATTTTTCTAAAAGGCACTAGTAGGAATCAAACTTTTTTATTTTTTTCACTATTTTTTATTTTTCTATGAACAAGGATCAAAAAAGATGCAACCACAAAAATTGGCACCTACAACTGAGGTGGGATGTGGTCTACAGAAATACAGCACGTTCTCTGAAAAACGTGCAAAATCTTTGACAATTTTTTTTTATTTTCTTGAATTTTTTTGGCAATTTTGATGAAACCAAACAGGGCGAAGCAATCTATTGTTGAGCGTGGGTAACAGTTGCAAGATGAACCTATGCTGATAGAAGAATATATGGAGCTATGGGTAGGCACACAATATAACAGCAAGGATTAGCGATTAACGAGTGCAGATTAGCGATTGTTCAATCTGGATCCAAAGTACAAATCACAGCTGCTGGCTAAGATGTGTCGAGATGTAGCGCAACAAGGTGAAAACAAAGGACGATGGAAAGAACGCACAGAACAAGCAAATAACCCAGAATTTTTCTTTTTCCTAAATTTTTCCCTGATTTTTCCGAAAGGCACTAGTAGGAATCAAACTTTTTTATTTTTTCACTATTTTTTTATTTTTCTCTGAACAAGGATCAAAAAAGATGCAACCACAAAAATTGGCACCTACAACTGAGGTGGGATGTGGTCTACAGAAATACATCGCATTCTCTGAAAAGCGTGCAAATACTTTGATAATTTTTTTTGTTTTCCTGAATTTTTTTGGCAATTTTGATGAAACCAAACAGGGTGAAGCAATCTGTTGTTGAGCGTGGGTAACAGTTGCAAAAGGAACCTGTGCTGATAGAAGAATATTTGGAGCTATGGGTAGGCACACAATATGACAGCAAGGATTAGCAATTAACGAGTGCAGATTAGCGATTGTTCAATCCGGATCCAAAGTACAAATCACAGCTGCTGGCTAAGACGTGTCGAGACGTAGCGCAACAAGTTGAAAACAAAGGATGATGGAAAGAACGCACAGAACAAACAAATAATCCAGAATTTTCCTTTTTCCTGAATTTTTCCCTGATTTTTGCAAAAGGCACCGGTAGGAATCAAACTTTTTTTTTATTTTTTCACTATTTTTTTATTTTTCTCTGAACAAGGATCAAAAAAGATGTAACCACAAAAATTGGCACCTACAACTGTGGTGGGATGTGGTCTACAGAAATACAACACGTTCTTTGAAAAGCGTGCAAAAACTTTGAAAATTTTTTTCTTTATTTTTCTGAATATTTTTGGCAATTTTGATGAAACCAAACAGGGCAAAGCAATCTGTTATTGAGCGTGGGTAATAGTTGCAAGATGAACCTGTGCTGATAGAAGAATATGTGGAGCTATGGGTAGGCACACAATATGACAGCAAGGATTAGCAATTAACGAGTGCAGATTAGCGATTGTTCAATCCGGATCTAAAGTACAAATCACAGCTGCTAGCTAAGACGTATCGAGACGTAGCGCAACAAGGTGAAAACAAACGACGATGGAAAGAACGCACAGAACAAGCAAATAACCCAGAATTTTCCTTTTTCCTGAATTTTTCCCTGATTTTTCTAAAAGGCACTAGTAGGAATCAAACTTTTTTATTTTTTTGCTTTTTTTTTATTTTTCTCTGAACAAGGATAAAAAAAGATACAACTACAAAAATTGGCACCTACAACTGAGGTGGGATGTGGTCTACAAAGAGACAACATGTTCTCTGAAAAGCGTGCAAAAACTTTGACAATTTTTTTCTTTTTTTCCAGAATTTTTTTGGCAATTTTGATGAAACCAAACAAGGCGAAGCAATCTGTTGTTGAGCGTGGGTAACAGTTGCAAGATGAACCTGTGCTGATAGAAGAATATGTGTAGCTACGGGTAGGAACACAATATGACAGCAAGGATTAGCAATTAACGAGTGCAGATTAGCGATTGTTCAATCCGGATCCAAAGTACAAATCACAGCTGCTGGCTAAGATGTGTCGAGATGTAGCGCAACAAGGTGAAAACAAAGGACGATGGAAAGAACATACAAAACAAGCAAATAACCCAGAATTTTCCTTTTTCCTGAATTTGTCCCTGATTTTTCCAAAAGGCACTAGTAGGAATCAAACTTTTTGATTTTTTCACTATTTTTTTTATTTTTCTCTGAACAAGGATCAAAAAAATGCAACCACAAAAATTGGCACCTACAACTGAGGTGAGATGTGGTCTACAGAGAGACAGCACGTTCTTTGAAAAGCGTGCAAAAACTTTGACATTTTTTTCTCTATTTTCTTGAGTGTTTTTGGCAATTTTGATGAAACCAAACAGGGCGAAGCAATCTATTATTGAGCGTGGGTAACAGTTGCAAGATGAACCTGTGCTGATAGAAGAATATGTGAAGCTATGGATAGGCACACAATATGACAGCAAGGATTAGCAATTAATGAGTGCAGATTAGCGATTGTTCAATCCGGATCCAAAGTACAAATCATAGTTGCTGGCTAAGACGTGTCGAGACGTAGCGCAACAAGGTAAAAACAAAGGACGATGGAAAGAACGCACAGAACAAGCAAATAACCCAAAATTTTCCTTTTTCCTGAATTTTTCCCATATTTTTCCAAAAGGCACTATTAGGAATCAAACTTTTTTATTTTTTTGCTATTTTTTTATTTTTCTCTGAACAAGGATCAAAAAAGATGCAACCACAAAAACTGGCACCTACAACTGAGGTGGGATGTGGTCTACAGAAATACAGCATGTTCTCTGAAAAACGTGCAAAAACTTTGACAATTTTTTTTGTTTTCTTGAATTTTTTTGGCAATTTTGATGAAACCAAATAGGGCAAAGCAATCTGTTGTTGAGCGTGGGTAACAGTTGCAACATGAACCTGTGCTGATAGAAGAATATGTGGAGCTATGGGTAGGCACACAATATGACAGCAAGGATTAGCAATTAACAAGTGCAGATTAGCGATTGTTCAATCCGGATCCAAAGTACAAATCACAGCTGCTGGCTAAGACTTGTCGAGACGTAGCGCAATAAGGTGAAAACAAAGGACGATGGAAAGAACGTAGAGAACAAGCAAATAACCCAGAATTTTCCTTTTTCCTTAATTTTTCCCTGATTTTTCCAAAAGCCACTAGTAGGAATCAAACTTTTTTATTTTTTCACTATTTTTTTATTTTTCTCTGAACAAGGATCAAAAATGATGCAACCACAAAAATTGGCACCTACAACTAAGGTGAGATGTGGTCTACACAGAGACAGCACGTTCTCTGAAAAGCGTGCAAAAACTTTGACATTTTTTTCTTTGTTTTCTTGAATTTTTTTGGCAATTTTGATGAAACCAAACAGGGCGAAGCAATCTGTTGTTGAGCGTGGGCAACAGTTGCAAGATGAACCTGTGCTGATAGAAAAATATGTGGAGCTATGGGTAGGCACACAATATAACAGCAAGGATTAGCAATTAATGAGTGCAGATTAGCGATTGTTCAATCCGGATCCAAAGTACAAATCACAGCAGCTGGCTAAGACGTGTCAAGACGTAGCGCAACAAGGTGAAAACAAAGGATGATGGAAAGAACGCACAAAACAAGCACATAATCCAAAATTTTTCTTTTTCTTGAATTTTTCCCTGATTTTTCCAAAAGGCACAGTAGGAATCAAACTTTTTTATTTTTTCACTATTTTTTTATTTTTCTCTGAACAAGGATCAAAAAAGATGTAACCACAAAAACTGGCACCTACAACTGTGGTGGGATGTGGTCTACAGAAATACAGCACGTTCTCTGAAAAGCATGCAAAAACTTTGAAAATTTTTTCTTTATTTTTCTGAATATTTTTGGCAATTTTGATGAAACCAAACAGGGCAAAGCAATCAGTTATTGAGCGTGGGTAACAGTTGCAAGATGAACCTGTGCTGATAGAAGAATATGTGGAGCCATGGGTAGGCACACAATATGACAGCAAGGATTAGCAATTAACGAGTGCAGATTAGCGATTGTTCAATCCGGATCCAAAGTACAAATCACAGCTGCTGGCTAAGACGTGTCGAGACGTAGCGCAACAAGGTGAAAACAAAGGACGATGGAAAGAATGTACAAAACAAGCAAATAACCCGGAATTTTCCTTTTTCCTGAATTTTTCCCTGATTTTTCCAAAAGGCACTAGTAGGAATCAAACTTTTTTATTTTTTCACTATTTTTTTTATTTTTCTCTGAACAAGGATAAAAAAAGATGCAACCACAAAAATTGGCACCAACAACTGAGGTGAGATGTGGTCTACAGAGAGACAACACGTTCTCTGAAAAGCGTGCAAAAACTTTGACATTTTTTTTTGTTTTCTTGAATTTTTTTGACAATTTTGATGAAACCAAACAGGGCGAAGCAATCTGTTGTTGAGCGTGGGTAACAGTTGCAAGATGAACCTGTGCTGATAGAAAAATATGTGGAGCTATGGGTAGGCACACAATATGACAGCAAGGATTAGCAATTAATGAGTGCAGATTAGCGATTGTTCAATCCGGATCCAAAGTACAAATCATAGCAGCTGGTTAAGACGTGTCGAGACGTAGCGCAACAAGGTGAAAACAAAGGATGATGGAAAGAAAGCACAAAACAAGCACATAATCCAGATTTTTTCTTTTTCCTGAATTTTTCGCTGATTTTTCCAAAAGGCACTAGTAGGAATCAAACTTTTTTATTTTTTCACTATTTTTTTATTTTTCTCTGAACAAGGATCAAAAAAGATGTAACCACAAAAACTGGCACCTACAACTGTGGTGGGATGTGGTCTACAGAAATACAGCACGTTCTCTGAAAAGCATGCAAAAACTTTGAAAATTTTTTTCTTTATTTTTCTGAATATTTTGGCAATTTTGATGAAACCAAACAGGGCGAAGCAATCTGCTGTTGAGTATGGGTAACAGTTGCAAGATAAACCTGTGCTGATAGAAGAATATGTGGAGCTATGTGTAGGCACACAATATGACAGCAAGGATTAGCAATTAACGAGTGCAGATTAGCGATTGTTCAATCTGGATCCAAAGTACAAATCACAGCTGCTGGCTAAGACGTGTCGAGACGTAGCGCAACAAGGTGAAAACAAAGGACGATGGAAAGAACGCACAGAACAAGCAAATAACCCAGACTTTTCCTTTTTCCTAAATTTTTCCCTTATTTTTCCAAAAGGCACTTGTAGGAATCAAACTTTTTTATTTTTCACTGAACAAGGATCAAAAAAAGATGCAACCACAAAAATTGGCACCTACAACTGAGGTGGGATGTGGTCTACAGAGAGACAACACGTTCTCTGAAAAGCATGCAAAAACTTTGACATTTTTTTCTTTGTTTTCTTGAATTTTTTTTGGCAATTTTGACGAAACCAAACAGGGCGAAGCAATCTGTTGTTGAGCGTGGGTAACAGTTGCAAGATGAACCTGTGCTGATAGAAGAATATGTGGAGCTATGGGTAGGCACACAATATGACAGCAAGGATTAGCAATTAACGAGTGCAGATTAGCGATTGTTCAATCCAGATCCAATGTACAAATCACAGCTGCTGGCAAAGACGTGTCGAGACGTAGCGCAACAAGGTGAACACAAAGGATGATGGAAAGAACGCACAAAACAAGCACATAATCCGGAATTTTTCTTTTTCCTGAATTTTTCCCTGATTTTTCCAAAAGGCACTAGTAGGAATCAAACTTTTTTATTTTTTCACTATTGTTTTATCTTTCTCTGAACAAGGATCAAAAAAGATGTAACCACAAAAACTGGCACCTACAACTGTGGTGGGATGTGGTCTACAGAAATACGGCACGTTCTCTCAAAAGCATGCAAAAACCTTGAAATTTTTTTTCTTTGTTTTCTTGAATTTTTTTTGGCAATTTTGATGAAACCAAACAGGGCAAAGCAATCTATTGTTGAGCATGGGTAACAGTTGCAAGATGAACCTGTGCTGATAGAAGAATATGTGGAGTGTGGAGCTATGGGTAGGCACACAATATGACAGCAAGGATTTGCAATTAACGGGTGCAGATTAGCGATTGTTCAATCCGGATCCAAAGTACAAATCACAGCTGCTGGTTAAGATGTGTCGAGACGTAGCGCAACAAGGTGAAAACAAAGGACGATGGAAAGAACGCACAGAACAAGCAAATAACCCAGAATTTTCCTTTTTCCTGAATTTTTCCCTGATTTTTCCAAAAGGCACTAGTAGGAATCAAACTTTTTTATTTTTTCACTATTTTTTATTTTTCTCCGAACAAGGATCAAAAAAGATGCAACCACAAAAATTGGCACCTAAAACTGAGGTGAGATGTGGTCTACAGAGAGATAGCATGTTCTCTGAAAAGCATGCAAAAACTTTGACATTTTTTCTTTGTTTTCTTGAATTTTTTTTGGCAATTTTGATGAAACCAAACAGGGCGAAGCAATCTATTGTTGAGCGTGGGTAACAGTTGCAAGATGAACATGTGCTGATAGAAGAATATGTTGAGCTATGGGTAGGCACACAATATGACTACAAGGATTAGCAATTAACGAGTGCAGATTGGCGATTGTTCAATCCGGATCCAATGTACAAATCACAGCTGCTGGCAAAGACGTGTCGAGACGTAGCGCAACAAGGTGAAAACAAAGGACGATGGAAAGAACGCACAGAACAAGCAAATAACCCGGAATTTTCTTTTTTCCTGATTTTTTCCCTAATTTTTCCAAAAGGCACTAGTAGGAATCAAACTTTTTTTTATTTTTTCGCTATTTTTTTTATTTTTCTCTGAACAAGGATAAAAAAGATGCAACCACAAAAATTGGCACCTACAACTAAGGTGGGATGTGGTCTACAAAGAGACAGCACGTTCTCTGAAAAGCGTGCAAAAACTTTGACATTTTTTCCTTGTTTTCTTGAATTTTTTTGGCAATTTTGATGAAACCAAACAGGGCGAAGCAATCTGTTGTTGAGCGTGGGTAACAGTTGCAAGGTGAACCTGTGTTGATAGAAGAATATGTTGAGCTATGGGTAGGCACACAATATGACTACAAGGATTAGCAATTAACGAGTGCAGATTGGCGATTGTTCGATCCGGATCCAATGTACAAATCACAGCTGCTGGCAAAGACGTGTCGAGACGTAGCGCAACAAGGTGAAAACAAAGGACGATGGAAAGAACGCACAGAACAAGCAAATAACCCGGAATTTTCTTTTTTCCTGATTTTTTCCCTAATTTTTCCAAAAGGCACTAGTAGGAATCAAACTTTTTTTTATTTTTTCGCTATTTTTTTTATTTTTCTCTGAACAAGGATAAAAAAGATGCAACCACAAAAATTGGCACCTACAACTAAGGTGGGATGTGGTCTACAAAGAGACAGCACGTTCTCTGAAAAGCGTGCAAAAACTTTGACATTTTTTCCTTGTTTTCTTGAATTTTTTTGGCAATTTTGATGAAACCAAACAGGGCGAAGCAATCTGTTGTTGAGCGTGGGTAACAGTTGCAAGGTGAACCTGTGCTGATAAAAAAATATGTGGAGTGTGGAGCTATGGGTGGGCACATAATATGACAGCAAGGATTAGCAATTAATGAGTGCAGATTAGCGATTGTTCAATCCGGATCCAAAGTACAAATCACAGCTGCTGGTTAAGACATGTCGAGACGTAGTGCAACAAGGTGAAAACAAAGGACGATGGAAAGAACGCACAGAACAAGCAAATACCCCGGAATTTTCCTTTTTCCTGAATTTTCCCTGATTTTTCCAACAGGCACTAGTAGGAATCAAAATTTTTTATTTTTTCACTATTTTTTTATTTTTCTCTGAACAAGGATCAAAAAAGATGCAACCACAAAAATTGGCACCTACAACTGAGGTGAGATGTGGTCTACAGAGAGACAGCACGTTCTCTAAAAAGCGTGCAAAAACTTTGACATTTTTTTCTTTGTTTTCTTGAATTTTTTTTACAATTTTGATGAAACCAAACAGGGCGAAGCAATCTATTGTTGAGCGTGGGTAACATTTGCAAGATGAACCTGTGCTGATAAAAAAATATGTGGAGTGTGGAGCTATGGGTGGGCACACAATATGACAGCAAGGATTAGCAATTATCGAGAGCAGATTAGCGATTGTTCAATCCGGATCTAAAGTACAAATCACAGCTGCTGGTTAAGACGTGTCGAGACGTAGCGCAACAAGGTGAAAACAAAGGACGATGGAAAGAACGCACAGAACAAGCAAATAACCCGGAATTTTCCTTTTTCCTGAATTTTTCCCTGATTTTTCCAAAAGGCACTAGTAGGAATCAAAATTTTTTATTTTTTCACTATTTTTTTATTTTTCTCTGAACAAGGATCAAAAAAGATGCAACCACAAAAATTGGCACCTACAACTGAGGTGAGATGTGGTCTACAGAGAGACAACACTTTCTCTGAAAAGCATGCAAAAACTTTGACATTTTTTTCTTTGTTTTCTTGAATTTTTTTGGCAATTTTGATGAAACCAAAAAGGGCGAACCAATCTATTGTTGAGCGTGGGTAACAGTTGCAAGATGAACCTGTGCTGATAGAAGAATATGTAGAGCTATGGGTAGGCACACAATATGACAGCAAGGATTAGCAATTAAAGAGTGTAGATTAGCGATTGTTCAATCCGGATCCAAAGTACAAATCATAGCTGCAGGCTAAGACATGTCGAGACTTAGCGAAACAAGGTGAAAACAAAGGACGATGGAAAGAACGCACAGAACAAGCAAATAACCCAGACTTTTCCTTTTTCCTGAATTTTTCCCTGATTTTTCCAAAAGGCACTATTAGGAATCAAACTTTTTTATTTTTACGCTATTTTTTTTATTTTTCACTGAACAAGGATCAAAAAAAGATGCAACCACAAAATTGGCACCTACAATTGAGGTGTGATGTGGTCTACAGAGAGACAACACGTTCTCTGAAAAACGTGCAAAAACTTTGACATTTTTTTTTGTTTTCTTGAATTTTTTTGGCAATTTTGATGAAACCAAATAGGGCGAAGCAATCTGTTGTTGAGCGTGGGTAACAGTTGCAAGATGAACCTGTGCTGATAGAAGAATATGTGGAGCTATGGGTAGGCGCACAATATGACAGCAAGGATTAGCAATTAACGAGTGTAGATTAGCGATTTTTCAATCCGGATCCAAAGTACAAATCACAGCTGCTGGCTAAGACGTGTCAAGACGTAGCGCAACAAGGTGAAAACAAAGACGATGGAAAGAACGCACAGAACAAGCAAATAACCCAAAATTTTCCTTTTTCCTGAATTTTTCCCTGATTTTTCCAAAAGGCACTAGTAGAAATCAAACTTTTTTATTTTTTCGCTATTTTTTTATTTTTCTCTGAACAAGGATCAAAAAAGATGCAACCACAAAAAATTGGCACCAACAACTGAGGTGGGATGTGGTCTACAGAGAGACAGCACTTTCTCCGAAAAGCGTGCAAAAAATTTGATAATTTTTTTCTTTGTTTTGCTGAATTTTTTGGGCAATTTTGATGAAACCAAACAGGGCGAAGCAATATGTTGTTCAGCGTCGGTAACAGTTGCAAGATGAACCTGTGCTGATAGAAGAATATGTGGAGCTATGTGTAGGCACACAATATGACAGCAAGGATTAGCAATTAATGAGTGCAGATTAGCGATTGTTCAATCCGGATCCAAAGTACAAATCAGAGCTGCTGGCTAAGACGTGTCGAGATGTAGCGCAACAAAGTGAAAACAAAGGATGATGGAAGGAACGCACAGAATAAGCAAATAATCCGGAATTTTCCTTTTTCCTGAATTCTTCCCCGATTTTTCCAAAAGGCACCAGTAGGAATCAAACTTTTTTATTTTTTCACTATTTTTTTATTTTTCTCTGAACAAGGATCAAAAAAGATGTAACCATAAAAATTGGCACCAATAACTATGGTGGGATGTGGTCTACAGAAATACAGCACATTTTCTCAAAAGCGTGCAAAAACTTTGAAATTTTTTTTCTTTATTTTCCTGATTATTTTTGGCAATTTTGATGAAACCAAACAGAGCAAAGCAATATGTTATTGAGCGTGGGTACCAGTTGCAAGATAAACCTGTGCTGATTGAAGAATATGTGGAGCTATGGGTAGGCACACAATATGACAGCAAGGATTAGCAATTAACGAGTGCAGATTAGCAATTGTTCAATCCAGGTCCAAAGTACAAATCACAGCTGCTGGCTAAGACGTGTCGAGACGTAGCGCAACAAGGTAAAAACAAAGGACGATGGAAAGAACGCACAAAACAAGCAAATAACCCGAAAATTTTCCCTTTTCCTGAATTTTTCCCTGATTTTTCCAAAAGGCACTAGTAGGAATCAAACTTTTTTATTTTTTCACTATTTTTTTTTCTCTGAACAAGGATCAAAAAAGATGCAACCACAAAAATTGGCACCTACAACTGAGGTGGGATGTGGTCTACATAAATATAGCACGTTCTCTGAAAAGCGTGCAAAAACTTTGACAATTTTTTTGTGTTTTCCTGAATTTTTTTGTCAATTTTGTTGAAACCAAATAGGGCGAAGCAATCTATTGTTGAGCGTGGGTAACAGTTGCAAGATGAACCTGTTGTTGACGGTCCTTAAGTACCAAATAGAGTTATCAAATAAATAAAGAAAAGGATCCAAATGCAACCAACACCTAGACTTAGGGTTTTATCTGACAGAATTCCACGAGTTTTGGTGTTTGTCTGTTTCTGCAGGGGGTTATCAGAAAATACGGAGGCCCACACATCGGGTTTACATAGAGATAATAACGTGTTCACCGATTTTCTATCATCTAGAAGACTCCAGAAGCCACGAGATCGAACGGGAGGCCGAACGGGCCCGGAGGCAGGGCGCCCGCCCTGCTCCCTAGGGCGCCCGCCCTGGCCTGAGAGCCAATCAGGCTCCGTCTCACGGATTATGCTCCACCGACCTAAGGGATCAAGGAAAACCGTGCGATTAATGTCGGTTTGATCCGACGGCCCACGTTCACTTGAAGGGGCTATATAAGCAGGACCCCTGGCCCCTGGAGGAGGCACTCCCTCATTCTCAATTCTTCAAACCCTAATCTCAGGAGGAGAGTCTCTGATCAAGCCCTAGAGCCACCACATCAACTAGATCTCTAGTATAGCATAGCTACATAGGATTAGAACTAGAAGGAGTCAATCTTCGATTGGTTTCCGGATCTGTCAAGAGGATTCTTGGTAATTCCTTTACTGTTCTTCATTGTTCATCTTTGTTCTTCAATATTATGAATACAACTTTGTTCTATTTCAATATATTGATTATGACTATGCTCTACTTGTTTATGTTTGCAATTATATTGTTCTTAGTTTATCGTAGTTATACGCTTGGCTTAGTTAGAATGGAATTATATACATGTTTAGGATCGTATAGCGTTTATCCATCGGATCCATGGGTAAATGATAAATATTGTGTAGGCGTGGTGCTTAGACCATATTTATCTGCGATTGCACCTTATATGCCGGATCGTGGGGTGGTCCGCGATGGTGACAGCTTCGTTGGTTCTTATATAGTCCCCCTCCCGTGTGTAAGGCAGGCAGAGCAACATTATTACGGGGGAGTGATTGCTCTGTTTCTCATCTTCCTTGATAATATCACTATGCATGGGCGTAGTCCTTTCTCGCAATGATTGCCAAGTGTGCTTGCACTAACTATGTTATGCTAGACTTTATAGTTAAGAATAACTTAGGAAATATCCTTGTAGTTCATCCTAATACCATGCTAATGACTTGCTAGAATATCTGTTGAGGTGCTTATCATTATTATATGTGGCTAGCTGATCAGATTAATTATCTTTGTCACCATTCATACTTTATCTATATTTTATGTGACACTTACCCCTGTATGCAAGAGATAGATGAATGCTCTCACTTATACATGCAATGATTGATACTCATTCCTATATTCCATTCCATAATCAACATTGATGTTAGTAATCCCTTCCCAGTGGCAAAAATATAAATAACGATACCTGGAATACTTCCCGGTTAAAATGCTACATCGGTATTAATCTGTGCGCTTGCAGATCTTATTTATTATTTATTTAGAAGAGCAGTTGCATATTTCAATACCGCGTCTCTCATGTCATGCTGGGGATGACAACTTGGCTTAAGTGGCATGAGGGATAGGATCGGCATTTTTGGCGCCGTTATCAGAATTAGAAAACTAAGTCTACTTTTGGTAATGACGTTAAGAATGCCCAACAAGCATTTTTGGCGCCGTTGCCGGGGAAGGTTGATTTACTAACAAGGAATGAATACAGAATTTGAGTCATCATTCGCATCATTAAGTGATTGAGATCATCAATTCTCCCATATAGATTTACCCCTGTATTTTTTTCCATTCTTATTGTTTTGCATGGTGATGTATGAATAGAGGACATCTTCCAGAAAATTTTGTTGACAACCCCGAAGCATTAATCAGAGGGGCAAGAGCCAAGCTCAAGAAGTCAACACTTCGACGCAACACTTCATCCAATCCAGAAGACCGCCGAAGTTTCATCCGGAATTTGTCAACAGAGTTCGTAGCCATGGCGAACAAGACGATCCGCGAGTTCTCAGCTCCCACTACGGACAACATCCGCACTGGACCTGCCGCGGCCATCGACAAGAACTTTGAGCTCAAGCCAGGGCTCATCAACATGGTACAAGCCAACCAGTTTTGTGGGAAGCCGCACGAAGATGCAAGTGCTCATCTCCAACACTTCCTGGAGATTTGCAGCACATTCACTTTATTAGATGTTCCCAGAGACGCCATACTACTTCGCCTTTTCCCATTCTCACTATTGGGGAGAGCGAAGCAGTGGTTCTACGCGACGAAGGATAAGAACACTACATGGGCACTCTGCTGTACGAACTTTCTGGCTAAGTTCTTTCCCATGGGCAAGACCAATGCTCTCCGTGGGAAGATTACAAGTTTTCAGCAACAACATGATGAATCCGTTCTAGAAGCATGGGAGCGCTTTCAAGATTACATCCTAGAATGTCCCCATCATGGAATGGAGAGCTGGCTACTTATGCAGACTTTCTATCATGGGCTCATCACTAGTGCTCGTGAGACCATGGATGCTGCAGCTGGAGGCGCATTTCTATCACTCACCATACCACAAGCTACAGCCCTTGTGGAGAAGATGGCGTCCAACCAAGGTTGGAACGAAGAGAGGACTCAAACTCGCAAGAAGGGTGGAGGTATGCACCAGCTCAAGGAGGTAGACATGCTGTCTGCAAAGTTAGACCTACTCATGAAAAAGCTCGATGACAAAGCTGGAGACAAAAGAGAAGTCATGAACGTCTACGACTCTCACATGACTTGTGAGGAATGTGGAGATACTGGACACTCAGGCAATCACTGCCCTGAGATGCTTAAGGATGCAAGGTACATCATCAACAACAACAACTACAACCGTCCTCAACAAAATCAAGGTTGGAATCAACAGAGGCCTAACTACTCAGGTAACTACTTAGGTAATTATCAAGGTAATAACTCTTACAATAACAATAATAATTTTCCACCCCTGAGAGAGTTAGTGTCTAATCAAGGAAAGCTAATGGATAACTTGTCTAAGAAATTGGCATCCAATGATAAAATACTAGAAAACATAAATAATAGAATGTATAATTTCTCTACTGCCATCAAAAACCAAATTAGCTTTAATAAAATGATTGAATCTCAGTTAAATCAAATAGCTGCTGCTGTTCCTGCTACTAACCCCGGTATACCATCACAACCGGAAGGATTAGAATCTGCAAATCTTGTAGACATGTTTGATGCAGGTAACTATTGGAGTAATCCCGCTGTCGGAGTACATAATGACCTTCTGCCAGTCAAGAGAGGTGATCTAGGACGCCCCGTCATCCCGATCTCCATCGGCATGGTGGACTTCCCAGAAGCACTCTGCGACTTTGGCTCCAGCGTCAACATTATGCCTAGGGTACTCTATGAAAAATTCTTTACATATCCTTTATCAGAAACAACTATGTGTTTACAGCTTGCAGATCGGACACTAAGCTTTTCTAAAGGAATATTAAAGAACATGTGTGTCCGAGTTGGTACCTCGTACGCTCCAGCTGACTTCGTGGTGATAGAGACCGGGTCCGATGAGAGGTCACCAGTTATTCTGGGAAGGCCATTCCTGAACACCTCGGGAGCTGTCATCTACGCCAGCGCTGCGAAGATCAACTTCAACATCAAGGGGAGGAAGGAGACGTTTTCCTTCAAGAACAAGATTACACAAATTCCAGAGCAACCCCAACATGAACCAAGGAAGAGGACCAACAGGAGGAACAAGTAGAACAAGAACAACCAAGGATGGACCGAATCAGCTAAGATAGTCACTGCAGTTCAAGGAGGTCAAGATGGTCGACTCAAGTCGCCCTTCCTGAACAAGAAGGACGACCTAGGTATGCCAAGAATTGAGTGCTCAATCAATGGATACTCCTTTCAGAAGGCGCTCTGCGACACTGGATCAGGCGTCAACATAATGGCCACAGTCACCTATCAGCTCTTGTACGGGACCATGCCCTTAAAACCAACATACACTCAGCTCCAGATGGCAGATCAGACATCCCGAAAGGTCAAAGGTCATTGACATGGGAGACGATGAGTACGATCCACCCATCATCCTAGGAAGACCGTTCCTAGGCACCGTCAAAGCAATCATCTACATTGGAACCGGAGAAGTCCATATGCATTTCCCCTCTGAGAAGGTACGCCGCTACTTTAATGACCCTAACTATATAGTTGAAGATTCTAAGCAGGTCAGGACAAGAAGAAGGCGACGTAACCGTAACCAAAGGAGGCAAACCATCAAGGACGTATGGGCAGACTATGAAGGAGAGGTCATAAGGCCCGAGGATACACAACAGGAGACCGAAGCACCAAGTCGGGTATGGAAAGTGAAGACAGTTACACAAGAAGAGGAGGCGCTGCCGGAACCACCGTCTACGCCACCCAAATCCTAGGAGAACTAAGAAGAAAAGAAGTCCTATTTGGAGGACTTAAAAACACCGAACGGCGTGCCAAGAGGTAAACTTGGTAGTTATCATTTTCCCTTTAATTATTGCTCAGTTAATCATGTTCATTCTGTCTAAAAAAATGTTGAAAACAGTAAGCCCCATGTGAGTATTGCGAGTGGCATAAAACCCATAAGTACATTCACTGTGGTGGCATAAAAAAATAAATAATATATATTTTTTCTGTTCTATAAAAATGAAAATAAAAATAGAGAGTGACATTTATCAAGGAAGCTCAAACATGATAAAGGCTAGATATTTATGCTAACGCTTAATCAAGTTCCACGAAGCTTTGTTGTCTATTTGAGCTCCACAGAATTCAGGAAGACTAGCAGATGGAGGACATCCTAATCGTTGTCAGGGTGCTGCCGACATTCAAATACACCTCTGCACCTGCTAGCTACATCAGAAGAAATTACGTCAAGATCCAGCTTGGGGGAGAGCACCCCCATTTATCCTGATAAGTATTTTTATCTACATTTATACCTATGCTTTATTAAAATAAAAAGATGCATAATCATGAAAACCCAAATAAATATTTTGTGTTTATATATATTTGCTTAGTTTAATAAATAAATAAAGTAGCTATGCTAAACTGAATCTTGAAAATAAAACTCTAGCATGGATATGATGAATAGTTGCTCTGCCTAATTTTCAAATTTGTTCTCTCTCTAGTTTAGACATAACTGTTATAATTTAAAACTGGCTCTAAACCTGAACTAGTGGGAAGAGAACTTGATCTGAAGTCTAAGTTGTTAGCGGATATGATATGGGAAGGTTGAGCTGCTATTTATCTGTTCCTAGAGATGCTAGAATTCTGGAGAATTTTATCTTTGAAAATCTTTAAAATGTTGCATGATGAGTTCCTGTATGATGAGAGTTTAAATTTCTACCGCAGCCATATATACATGCTTGTTAGAATAAGAGCCGCACTTTTACTACTTACTGCTTATGGGCATTGAGTGTGGTCAAGCTGTGTAGACCCTTAGGAACTTGTCATGTGGTTAAAATCAAGATTCACTTGCACGTTCACTCATACATGCTGCTTCTACTCCGGAAGTACGCATCCACATATATCCACTCATTTCCATCTCCAGATTCACCCAAAATTATTCTACTCCTGACCCGGGAGAGAATAGCCAAAAACATTATTCCATTCCTGTTATTCCCTGTGAAGTTAATGCTCAAGTCATTTCTACTACCACTTGCTATATTTTCAAAAGAGGGAGATTGCTCTAAAAAAATATATAAAAACGAGGAAATAAAAAGGAGCAAGTGCTCGGAACCTCGAAGAAAGAAAAAGTGAGACGAGAGGTAAAAATGGACATGTGTCCGACAGTAGAATTAGGGGTACAAGATACCCACCTTAGAGAAAAAAAATAGAGCATCTCATTCCGCTAAAAAGTTTCAAAAAGCAAGAAAGGTATGTATTCCCTCAAAAAGAGCATTAGACTTTTGTTATCACCATACACCACTCATTCACCACACATGCACATCTTGATTTGACTTATTGACTTGTTTCTCTGGATCCATGGTTTGACTATGCAATAAATGTTCTATGAGTATGTATACTGTATCTCCCACCTATGAGCTCCAGATATCAAAGCCTTATTAGAGTAGGGTGAGAGAGAAGGCAATGTCACTACGCCTTATACCATAAATACCACATACTTTGAGAGAGAAGGCATATACCATTACTGCCTTGGTAAGGATCCAGAAATACCACAAAAGAGAGACCCGAGAAAGTCATACAAGGAATCTCTGAGTTTTATTTGAAAAATTTGCAAAAACTCCAGAGCTATAGCTGATCAAGAATAAGAGACATGGCGTTTGACTAGACCGTTCTATCTTTTAACCACTCAAGATGCAGGTGACGGTTGCAAGCCCCATGGTGAAAGGTAAAATGAGTAAGTTTTAAGTCTTGACAGTTTACTCTAACTCAGGGATTGGACCTTATTTGAAAGCATATGTACCGTCAACGTTCAAAGGCGTTGCAGCAACTTCTGATCCATAATGAGTCTATCCTTGCTCAGGGACGAGCAAGAGGTAAGCTTAGGGGAGTTTGTTGACGGTCCTTAAGTACCAAATAGAGTTATCAAATAAATAAAGAAAAGGATCCAAATGC
>CM039594.1:35841376-35882072 GCA_022457205.1 Saccharum spontaneum
GGACAACACAAGCTCATTTTTTAAAGTTACTAGAGTCAAGCACATTAAGTTCACTTCTCAACCTACAAAAGGTAGCCTCATCCAAAGGTTTAGTGAAGATATCCGCTAATTGATTTTCACTTCTTACACCTTCTAGTGATATATCATTTTTAGCAACATGATCTCTTAGAAAGTTGTGGCGGATATCAATGTGCTTGGTGCGTGAGTGTTGTACCGAATTATTAGCAATTTTAACGGCACTTTTATTGTCACATAAAAGTGGCACCTTTTTAAGAACAACTCCATACTCTAGGAGGGTTTGTTTCATGTATAAGATTTGTGCACAACAAGCCCCCGCGGCAATGTATTCCGCCTTGGCGGTGGACAAAGCCACACTATTTTGCTTCTTAGATGACCAAGATACTAAAGACCTCCCAAGCAAATGGCACCCTTCGGATGTGCTTTTTCTATCAATTTTGCAACCGGCATAATCCGAATCGGAATAGCCAACTAGTTGGAATCTAGCTCCTTTGGGATACCAAAGACCAATGCTTGGGGTGTGCTTAAAAAATCTTAAAATTCTTTTTACGGCACTTAAGTGAGGTTCTTTAGGACACGCTTGAAAGCGAGCACACATGCACACACTAAACATGATGTCGGGCCTAGATGCGGTAAGGTACAACAAGCTACCAATCATAGAACAATAGAGAGTTTGATCAACCGATTTACCTCCCTCATCTAGGTCGAGATGTCCATTAGATGGCATTGGGGTCTTGATTGGCTTACACTCTTCCATCTTAAATCTCTTGAGAAGATCCTTGGTATACTTTTCTTGAGAGATGAAAATCCCTTCTCTCATTTGCTTGACTTGAAAACCAAGGAAGAATGTGAGCTCACCAATCATAGACATCTCGAACTCCTTCGACATCAATTCACCAAATTCCTTGCAATAATCTTCATTTGTTGATCCGAAGATGATATCATCAACATAGACTTGACAAATGAAGATTTCCTCATTAAGCTTCTTGGTGAATAGTGTGGTGTCGACCTTCCCAATGGTGAAGCCCTTCTCAATGAGGAAGTCCCGGAGGTGCTCATACCACGCCCTAGGGGCTTGCTTGAGCCCATATAGCGCCTTGGACAAGCTATAAACATGATTAGGATATCTAGGGTCTTCAAACCCGGGAGGTTGATCAACATAGACTAGTTCATTTATGAAGCCATTTAAGAATGCACTTTTTACATCCATTTGATATAGTTTCATATCATGATGTGATGCATATGCAAGAAGGATACGAATGGCTTCAAGTCTTGCAACAGGTGCAAAAGTCTCTCCAAAATCAAGACCTCCAACTTGAGAGAACCCCTTTGCAACTAGTCTTGCCTTGTTCCTCACCACTATGCCTTGGTCATCTTGTTTGTTGCGGAACACCCACTTGGTTCCAATGACTCTTGCACCTTTTGGATGCTCTTCAAGTGTCCAAACCTGATTGCGGGTGAAGTTGTTCAATTCTTCATGCATAGCATTCACCCAATCCGGATCTTGAAGAGCTTCTTCTACATTCTTAGGTTCAACACAAGAGACAAAAGAGTGATGTTCAACAAAAGAAGCAAGCTTTTGAGATCGAGTCATTACACCCTTAGTAGGACTCCCTATGATGAGATCTTGTGGATGTGCTTGAAGTAAAGGCGAGTTTCTTCTATCAACCACTTGAGGAGAGGGTTGGAGAGCATCAACATCTTGAGCTTGTGCCTTGGCTTGTTCATGAGAGACATGAGTATCTTCATTTTCAACTCTCTCATTCTTGTCATCATCTTGAGGCACTTGTGATGAAGATGGTGGATCAACAATTTGTACATCGTCTTCATCATCTTTTGGTTTGATGTCTCCCACCGGCATGTTCTTCATTGCCTCCCTCAATGGTTCATCACCTACATCATCACAATTCTCAATTGCTCCTTGGGAGCCGTTAGATTCATCAAATTCCACATCATATGTTTCTTCAACCAAACCGGTGGCATGGTTAAATACTCTATATGCTTTGGACTTTGATGAGTAACCAACAAGAAAGCCAATATCACAATGTCTTTGAAACTTCCCTAGGTGTTGACGCTTCTTGTAGATGTAGCATTTGCAGCCAAACACCCGGAAGAATGAGACGTCTGGCTTCTTCCCATTTAGCAACTCATAGGAGGTCTTGCCAAGAAACTTTTGTAGGAAGAGGTGATTTGAAGCATAACATGCGGTGTTGATTGCCTCGGCCCACAATTTCTCCAGAGTGTTGTACTCATCTAACATTGTTCTTGCAAGGGTGATCAAAGTCCGGTTCTTTCTCTCAACTATACCATTTTGTTGAGGAGTGTAGGTTGATGAAACTTCATGCTTGATTCCAATCTCATCACAATAAGCTTCAATGTTTGTGTTGTCAAACTCTTTCCCATTGTCACTTCTAATCTTCTTTATCTTGACATCAAATTCATTTTGAGCTCTCTTTGCAAACTTCTTGAAGCAATTGGTCACTTTGGATTTGTCATGAAGGAAGAAAGTCCAAGTGTATCTTGAGTAGTCATCCACAATCACAAGACAATAGAGATTTTCACCCAAGCTCTTGTAAGTTGTAGGACCAAACAAATCCATGTGTAGAAGTTCTAGCACTCTTGAAGTTGACATGTAAGCTTTGGTTGGATGAGTGTTTGCAACTTGTTTGCCGGCTTGACATGCACTACAAGGTTTGTCCTTTTCAAACTTTACATCCTTCAAACCTCTCACTAATTCTTTCTTCAATAGCTTGTTGAGAGTGTTCATTCGAACATGAGCAAGCCTCCTATGCCAAAGCCACCCAAGTGAGGTCTTGGTGAACAAGCATGTCATCAAGTTTGCATCTTCAGAGGTGAAGTCAACAAGACAAAGATTATTGTATCTAAAGCCTTTGAATATCATTTGCTTGTCATCTATCTTTGAAACTACCACTTCATTTGGTGTGAACAAGCATTGGTAGCCAAGGTCACAAAGTTGCCCAACGGATAACAAGTTGAAACTCAATGAAGCAACATAGAGCACATTTGAGAGAGAGTGATCATTTGATATTGCAATCTTGCCTATACCCTTGACTTTGCTCTTTGAATTACCTCCAAATGTGATCTTCTCTTGACATACCCCATTCTCTTCAAGTGAGGTGAACATACGAGGATCACCGGTCATATGTTGAGTGCAACCACTATCAATAACCAAATGAGATTCACCGGTCTTGTAGTTCACCTACACATAAGAGATCAAGCTTTTTGTTTAGGGACCCAAACTTGAGAGGGGCCCTTGACTTTCTCTACTAGTAACTTGGCAACCTATATTTTCTTAGGCCTATTCTTGTTTGGGGGACCTAAGAACATAACTTTCATCTTTCCACTTGAATCTTTTCTAAGCATGTAATGAGCATTGAAGGCAAAGGGTCTAGCATGCTTGGGCAAGGGTTGTGGTGGTGGAGTTTTGCACTTATGAGTAAAATGGCCTTCTTGTCCACACTCAACACATCTCTTTGGCTTGGGCTTTGACTTGCTTTGTTGTTGTTGAGCTTTAGCCTTCTCTTGATTTGCCAAGTAACCAATGCCACTTTTATCCATCTTCATGACGGTGTTCATGAGTAGCTCACTTTGCAAATGTTGGCCTCTTGTGAACTTGCTTAGGCCGGTCTTGAGATGCTCTTTCTCTTGCTTGAGCTTTTTGTTCTCTTCAATAAGTGACTCATTTGAAGTTTGCTTCTCAAGAGCCATCAACCCTTTTAGCTTCTTGTTCTCATTTGTAAGCATCTCATTCTCACTCTTGATCTTGGCATAATCATCATAGTTGTTGGACTCAACCACACTCTTGCCTTTGCCACTAGAGCCTTGCTCAATGCTTTCAATGATCAAGTCATCACATGATGTAGCTATATCAATCTTAACAACTTGGTTAGTAGCATCATATGTCTCAAGAGAAAGCTCATTAGCAACAACAAGACTATCATAATCGATTTTCAATGTAGTATATTTGTCTTTTAGAGAGTTGTGCCTAGTGTTGAGCTCATCATGCTTCTTCTCAAGTTTATCATGTTGATCTCTAAGCTCTTTGTTAGAAGTTTTGAGCTCCTTGAGAGTAGAAGACATAATTTCATTTTGATCTTTGAGCTCATCACTAGCCTTTTGTGCATTTTCAAGCTTAGATGAGAGTGATTCATTTTCATTTTGGAGATCATCATTTTTATTTCTAGTTCTTCTTATGACTTTAAAGTATTTGTTCAACAATTTTACAAGTTCATCATAAGAAGGTGCATCATATTCATCATCACTATCACTATCATCATCATCACTATCATTGTTTTGTACCTTTCGTTCACCCTTGGCCATAAGGCATAGGTGAGTTGTGGACGATGATGGTGAAGGTGGCGGTGAAGGTGGTGATGCAGATGTCGGTGAAGATGATGGCCCAATCACAAATGCGGCAACCTTCTCTTTCTCATCATCGCTCTCATCACCGGAGGACTCACATGATGATTCAATGTCAGTGAGCCAATCACCAACAATGTAGGCTTTGCCTCCCTTCTTCTTCTTGTAGAACTCTTTTCTCTTGCCATCCTTCTTCTTGTATGGCTTGTTCTTCTTCTTCTCATCTTCTTCATCACTTGAGTCATTTTTCTTGCCCTTGTTCTTGTTCTTATACTTGTCTTTTGGAGGCCTAGGGCATTGATGAGCTAGGTGGCCAAGTTCTTCACAATTGTAGCAATCCATCTCAGATGTTAGCTTCCTTTTCCTACTTGTGAAGAATTTCTTCTTCTTGCCATCGAACTTGATGCCACTCTTGTTGAGCTTCTTTAGCATCTTGGTGGTCTTCCTCACCATGAGTGCAAGTGATGCATCATCAATATCACTTTCACTTGAGCTTTCTTGCACCATCATGGCTTGGCCCTTCTTCTTCTTCTTGTCGTGGCTAGCTTTGAAGGCCAAGTCCTTCTTCTTGGAAGATGATGAGCCCTCTTCCAGAGTGATGTGCATGTACATCTCATGTGCATTGATCTTCCCCAATACTTGTGTCGGTGTTGCGGTGGAGAGATCACTTTGATGAAGCACGGTGACAATGTGACCATACTTCTCAACGAGAAGAACGCTCAAGATCCTCCTTGCAACATCTGATTGACTCATTTGAGTGAGCCCAAGAGCATTGAGATCTTCTACAAGAACATTCAATCGAGTGTACATGTCATTAGCACTTTCTTTAGGAAGCATCTCAAAAGAATTGATTTTCTTTAAAGCAATATGATAGCGTTCCTCACGCTCACTCTTAGTTCCCTCATGGAGAGCATAAAGGTTTTCCCACAAATCATGAGCGTTTTTTGCATTACGCACACGATTGAAGATATCCTTGCCTAAGTCCTGGTAGAGTGCATTTTTGGCCTTTGCATTCCACTGGTGGTACTTCTCCTCGTCACCACTTGGGTTGGCTGGATCCTTGATAGCGGGAAGCCCTTGGGTTGCGGCTCTAAGACACCCAACATCTATGGCTTTTAGGTATGCCTCCATTCGAATTTTCCAATATGGAAAATCATCTCCCTCAAAGATGGGAGGTGGTCCTTCTCCGTTAGACATCTTGCTCTAGGCAGTGAAGCCTAAATTAGGAGCAACTCAGCTCCGATACCAATTGAAAGGATCAAGATGCCTAAGAGGCGGGGTGAATTGGGCTTTTCTAAAAATTAATTGCAAGAATTAAAACCTATAAGCCAAAGTTCACCCCTAGTGCCTACTTGTGTTCCTTGTGATTCTACCGGTAAAAGTTTTGCATCCTAAGTTCCAATCCTAGTCTAGCATGGCAATTCTAGGAAAGTAAACCAAGCAATGAAAGTAATACGAGAAAGTAAATGCTTGAAAGTAAGGGCAAAGAACACGGTGATGTTTTCCTAAGGTATCGGAGAGTCGCCACTCCCCACTAGTCCTCGTTGGAGCACTCACGCAAGGGTGTAGCTCCCCCTTGATCCGCGCAAGGATCAAGTGCTCTCTACGGGCTGATTCTTCGATACTCCGTCGCGGTGAATTGCCCAAAACCGCTCACAAGATGAGTTGGGTCATCCATAAGCTCCGCTGGATGATCACCAAACTCCCAATCACCACCAAGTCGTCTAGGTGATGGCGATCACCAAGAGTATCAAGCTAGAACTCTCACTTGACCACAACGAGCCTAATGAGAAGATGGATGCACACTTGCTACTCCCTAGTCACTAGTGAGGGACTCTCAAGCTTTGATTCTCAAATCACTACCCTCACTAGAGCTCTTGCACTCCCTTGCACTTCAAAGGTGTTTCTCAGCTGAACAAACGAGCAAGCGACCTCTAAAAGAGGTGGAGAGGATGTATTTATACACCCCACAGTCAAATCCAACCGTTACTTGCCAACTCAGCAAAATACGCGTTGACCGGACGCGCTGGTCGATCGTAACAGTCGAAAGTCTAAAACACTTCGCTGAGTGACTGAACGCACCGATCAGGGGTGACCGGATGTATCCGATCGTGCAGGGAGCTTACTGTACTTTGACTTGACGTGTGACCGCATCTGATCAGTGATGATCGGATGCGTCCGATCGTCAGAGTACCTTACTGGAACGTGACCGAACGCGTCGATCACTTCCCAGTCGCGTCTGATTAGATGTTTTTCCTTCTGTGACACGTGTCAGCCTGAACACCACGTTCGGTCCTCGCAAGGACCGCGTCTGGTCAACAGCGCTGAAACATGGTAACTGTTTAGTACTGACGGGACACGTCCGGTCAAGGGAAAATGGCTCTAAAACTCCAAAACGCGACGCAACTTGAACCAAGTTGCTTCCAACTGAACTTTGAGCTATTCTTGAGCTACCTAGTGCTAAGTTTGACAAGTGTGCACCACACCTAAACAAAAGACTCACCTAGGTCAAGCTACTCGCTCATGCCCCCCTTTATAGTATGGCCAAAGGAAAAAGCGAAGATCCTAACGACTATTCCGAATGTAACTCAACACCTTAACATCCGGAACTAACCGTCCTTAATCTTGACGTCAATCCTTTGAAAACCGAAACGATTTCCATCAAGGGACATGAATACCATAGTGCCCAAAGCAGTTATCAACCCCATGACCTAACTTACCAAAGTTTCTGCAAAACACACGTTAGTCATGGTAATAATGCGTTGTCATCAATTGCCGAAACCAACTCTCGGGGCCTAGATGCTTTCAGGATGGACCCGATGTTACTCCTAGGTGATGTGGGTCATGTAGAATCTCATTTTAGTCCGTTTGGAGACAGTGTTAGTGTTGGTGCTAGATAGGTGCACGGTTTATGCCAAACGAACCATAGGCTCACAAATCATTTTGGTTGCACCCGATGGTACTCTTAGGTGATGTGGGTCATGTGGAATCTCGTTTTGGTCCATTTGGAGACAATGTTAGTGTCGATGCAAGATATGTGCACGGTTTGCACGAAACGTACCATAGGCTCATAAATCATTTTGGACACACCCGATGGTACTCCTTGGTGACGAGGCTCAAGTGGAAGCTCGTTTTGGTCCATTTGGAGATAGTGCTAATCTTGACGCAAGATCGGTACATGGTTTGCGCCAAACGTACCATAGGCTCAGAAATTGAACGCACCCGATGGTACACCAAGGTGACATGGGTCATGTGGAATCTCGTTTCGGTCTGTTTGGAGATAGTTTTAGTGTCCGTGCTAGATAGGTGCATAGTTTATGCCAAGCGTACTGTAGGCTTAGAAATCCTTTTCAACGCACCCATGGTACTCCTAGGTGACGAGGCTCTAGTGGATGCCCACTTCGGTCTGTTTGGAGACAGTCCTAATCTTGATGCAAGATAGGTGCACGGTTTACGCTAAATGTACCATAGGCTCAGAAATTGGTTTGGACACACTCGATGGTACTCCTAGGTGACAAGGTTCTACTGGATGCTCACTTCGGCCCATTTGGAGAACTGAGGTGGGATGTGGTCTACAGAAATACAGCACATTCTCTGAAAAGCGTGCAAAAACTTTGACAATTTTTTTATTTTCTATAATTTTTTTGGCAATTTTGATGAAACCAAACAGGACGAAGCAATCTGTTGTTGAGCGTGGGTAACAGTTGCAAGATGAACCTGTACTGATAGAAGAATACATGGAGCTATGGGTAGGCACATAATATGACAACAAGGATTAGAATTAACGAATGCAGATTAGCGATTGTTCAATCTGGATCCAAAGTACAAATCACAGCTGCTGGCTAAGACGTGTCGAGACGTAGCGCAACAAGGTGAAAACAAAGGACGATGGAAAGAACGCACAAAACAAGCAAATAACCCGGAATTTTCCTTTTTCCTGAATTTTTTTCTAATTTTTCTAAAAGGCACTAGTAGGAATCAAACATTTTTATTTTTTCACTATTTTTTTTATTTTTCTCTGAACAAGGATCAAAAAAGATGCAACCATAAAAATTGGCACCAACAACTGAGGTGGGATGTGGTCTACAGAACTACAACACGTTCTCTGAAAAGCGTGCAAAAACTTTGATAATTTTTTTTGTTTTCCTGAATTTTTTTGGCAATTTTGATGAAACCAAACAGGGCAAAGCAATCTGTTGTTGAACGTGGGTAACAGTTGCAAGATGAACCTGTGCTAATAGAAGAATATGTGGAGCTATGGGTAGGCACATAATATGATAGCAAGGATTAGCAATTAACGAGTGCAGATTAGTGATTGTTAAATCCGGATCCAAAGTACAAATCACAGCTGCTGGCTAAGACGTGTCGAGACGTAGCGCAACAAGGTGAAAACAAAGGACGACGGAAAGAACGCACAGAACAAGCAAATAACCTGGAATTTTCCTTTTTCTAAATTTTTCCCTGATTTGTCCAAAAGGCACTAGTAGAAATCAAGTTTTTTTTATTTTTTTCACTATTTTTTTATTTTTCTCTGAACAAGGATAAAAAAGATGCAACCACAAAAATGGGCACCTATAACTGAGGTGGGATGTGGTCTATAGAAATACAGCACGTTCTCTGAAAAGCGTGCAAAAACTTTGACAAAATTTTTGTTTTCCTGAATTTTTTTGGCAATTTTAATGAAACCAAACAGGGCGAAGCAATCTGTTGTCGAGCGTGGGTAACAGTTGCAAGATAAACCTGTGCTGATAGAAGAATATGTGGAGGTATGGGTAGGCACACAATATGACAGCAAGGATTAGCAATTAACGAGTACAGATTAGCGATTGTTCAATCCGGATCCAAAGTACAAATCACAGCTGCTGATTAAGACGTGTCGAGACGTAGCGCAACAAGGTGAAAACAAAGGACGATGGAAAGAACGCACAAAACAAGCAAATAACCCAGAATTTTCCTTTTTCCTGAATTTTTCCCTGATTTTTCCAAAAGGCACCCGTAGGAATCAAACTTTTTTTACTTTTTCACTATTTTTTTATTTTTCTCTAAACAAGGATCAAAAAAGATGTAAGCACAAAAATTGGCACCTACAACTGAGGTGGGATGTGGTCTACACAAATACAACACGTTCTCTGAAAAGCGTACAAAAACTTTGACAATTTTTTTTGTTTTCCTGAATTTTTTTGGCAATTTTGATGAAACCAAACCGGGCGAAGCAATCTGTTGTTAAGCGTGGGTAACAGTTGCAAGATGAACCTGTGCTAATAGAAGAATATGTGGAGCTATAGGTAGGCACACAATATGACAGCAAGGATTAGCAATTAACGAGTGCAGATTAATGATTGTTCAATCCGGATCCAAAGTACAAATCACAGCTGCTGGCTAAGACGTATTGAGACGTAGCGCAACAAGGTGAAAACAAAGGACGATGAAAAGAACGCATAAAACAAGCAAATAACTCAGAATTTTCCTTTTTCCTGAATTTTTCCCTGATTTTTTCACTATTTTTTTATTTTTCTCTGAACAAGGATCAAAAAAGATGCAACCACAAAAATTGGCACCTACAACTAAGGTGGGATGTGGTCTACAGAAATACAGCACGTTCTCTAAAAGCGTGCAAAAACTTTAACAATTTTTTTTGTTTTCCTGAATTTTTTTAGCAATTTTGATGAAACCAAACAGGGCGAAGCAATCTGTTGTTGAGCGTGGGTAACAGTTGCAAGATAACCTGTGCTGATAGAAGAATATGTGGAGCTATGGGTAGGCACACAATATGACAGCAAGGATTAGGAATTAACGAGTGCGGATTAGCGATTGTTCAATCTGGATCCAAAGTACAAATCACAGCTGCTGGCTAAGACGTGTCGAGACGTAGCACAACAAGGTGAAAACAAAGGACGACGAAAAGATCACACAGAACAAGCAAATAACCCAGAATTTTCTTTTTTCTGATTTTTCCCCTTATTTTTCCAAAAGGCACTAGTAGAAATCAAACTTTTTTATTTTTTACACTATTTTTTTTATTTTTCTCTGAACAAGGATCAAAAAAGATATAAGCACAAAAATTGTCACCTACAACTGAGGTGAGATCTGGTCTACAGAAATACAACACGTTCTCTGAAAAGCGTGCAAAAAGTTTGACAATTTTTTTTTGTTTTCCTAAATTTTTTTTGGCAATTTTGATGAAACCAAACAGGGCAAAGCAATCTGTTATTGAGCGTGGGTAACAGTTGCAAGATAAACCTGTGCTAATAGAAGAATATGTGGAGCTATGGGTAGGCACACAACATGACAGCAAGGATTAGCAATTAACGAGTACAGATTAGCGATTGTTCAATCCAGATCCAAAGTACAAATCACAGCTGCTGACTAAGACGTGTCGAGACATAGCGCAACAAGGCGAAAACAAAGGACGACGGAAAGAACGCACAGGCAAATAACCCGGAATTTTCCTTTTTTCTGAATTTTTCCCTGATTTTTCCAAAAGGCACTAGTAGAAATCAAACTTTTTTTTATTTTTTTCACTATTTTTTTTATTTTTCACTGAACAAGGATAAAAAAAGATACAACCACAAAAATTGGCACCTACAACTGAGGTGGCATGTGGTCTACAGAAATACAGCACGTTCTCTGAAAAGGGTGCAAAAACTTTGACAATTTTTTTTTGTTTTCCTGAATTTTTTTTGGCAATTTTGATGAAACCAAACAGGGCAAAGCAATCTGTTGTTGAGCGTGGGTAACAGTTGCAAGATAAACCTGTGCTGATAGAAGAATATGTGGAGCTATGGGTAGGCACACAATATGACAGCAAGGATTAGCAATTAACGAGTACAGATTAGCGATTGTTCAATCCGGATCCAAAGTACAAATCACAGCTGCTGACTAAGACGTGTCGAGACGTAGCGCAACAAGGTAAAAACAAAGGACGATGGAAAGAACGCACGGAAGAAGCAAATAACCCAGAATTTTCCTTTTTCTTGATTTTTCCAAAAGGCACTAGTAGGAATCAAACTTTTTTATTTCTTCGCTATTTTTTATTTTTCTCTGAACAAGGATCAAAAAAGATGCAACCACAAAAATTAGCATCTACAACTGAGGTGGGATGTGGTCTATAGAGAAACAACACGTTCTCTGAAAAGCGTGCAAAAACTTTGACAATTTTTTTTGTTTTCCTAAATTTTTTTTGGCAATTTTGATGAAACCAAACAGGGCAAAGCAATCTGTTGTTGAGCATGGGTAACAGTTACAAGATAAACCTGTGCTAATAGAAGAATATGTGGAGCTATGGGTAGGCACACAACCTAACAGCAAGGATTAGCAATTAACGAGTACAGATTAGCGATTGTTCAATCCGGATCCAAAGTACAAATCACAGCTGCTGACTAAGACGTGTCGAGACATAGCGCAACAAGGTGAAAACAAAGGACGACGAAAAGAACGCACAGAACAAGCAAATAACCCGGAATTTTCCTTTTTTCTGAATTTTTCCCTGATTTTTCCAAAAGGCACTAGGAGAAATCAAACTTTCTTTTATTTTTTTCACTATTTTTTTATTTTTCACCGAACAAGGATCAAAAAAGATACAACCACAAAAATTGGCACCTACAACTGAGGTGGGATATGGTCTACAGAAATACATCACGTTCTCTGAAAAGCATGCAAAAACTTTAACATTTTTTTTTGTTTTCCTGAATTTTTTTTGGCAATTTTGATGAAACCAAACAGGGCGAAGCAATCTGTCGTTGAGCGTGGGTAACAGTTGCAAGATAAACCTGTGCTGATAGAAGAATATGTGGAGCTATGGGTAGGCACACAATATGACAGCAAGGATTAGCAATTAACGAGTACAGATTAGCGATTGTTCAATCCGGATCCAAAGTACAAATCACAGCTGCTGACTAAGACGTGTCGAGTCGTAGCGCAACAAGGTAAAAACAAAGGACGATGGAAAGAACGCACGGAAGAAGCAAATAACCCAGAATTTTCCTTTTTCTTGATTTTTCCAAAAGGCACTAGTAGGAATCAAACTTTTTTATTTCTTCGCTATTTTTTATTTTTCTCTGAACAAGGATCAAAAAAGATGCAACCACAAAAATTAGCATCTACAACTGAGGTGGGATGTGGTCTACAGAGAGACAACACGTTCTCTGAAAAGCGTGCAAAAACTTTGACAATTTTTTTCTTTGTTTTCCAGAATTTTTTGGCAATTTTGATGAAACCAAATAGGGTGAAGCATTCTGCTGTTGAGCATGGGTAACAGTTACAAGATGAGCCTGTGCTGATAGAAGAATATGTGGAGCTATCGGTAGCCACACAATATGACAGCAAGGATTAGCGATTAACGAGTTTAGATTAGCGATTGTTCAATCCAGATCCAAAGTACAAATCACAGCTGCTGGCTAAGACGTGTCGAGATGTAGCACAACAAGGTGAAAACAAAGGATGATGGAAAGAACGCACAAAACTAGCAAATAACCCAAAATTTTCTTTTTTCCTGAATTTTTCCAAAAGGCACAAGTAGGAATCAAACTTTTTTATTTTTTCACTATTTTTTTATTTTTCTCTGAACAAGGATCAAAAAGATGCAACCATAAAAATTGGCACCTACAACTGAGGTGGGATGTGGTCTATAGAAATACAGCACGTTCTCTAAAAAGCGCGCAATAACTTTGATAATTTTTTTTGTTTTCCTGAATTTTTTTGGCAATTTTGATGAAACCAAACAGAGTAAAGCAATCTGTTGTTGAATGTGGATAACAGTTGCAAGATGAACCTGTACTGATAGAAGAACATGTGGAGCTATGTGTAGGCACACAATATGACAGCAAGGATTAGCGATTAACGAGTGTAGATTAGCGATTGTTCAATCCGGATCCAAAGTACAAATCACAGCTGCTGGCTAAGACGTGTTGAGACGTAGCGCAACAAGGTGAAAAGAAAGGACGATGGAAAGAACGCACAAAACAAGCAAATAACTTGGAATTTTTCTTTTTCCTGAATTTTTCCCTGATTTTTCCAAAAGACACTAGTAGGAATCAAACTTTTTTATTTTTTCACTATTTTTTTATTTTTCTCTGAACAAGGATAAAAAGATGCAACCACAGAAATTGGCACCTACAACTAAGGTAGGATGTGGTCTACAGAAATACTGCAAGTTCTCTGAAAAGCGTGCAAAAACTTTGACATTTTTTTTGTTTTCCTGTATTTTTTTAGCAATTTTGATGAAACCAAATTGGGCGAAGTAATCTGTTGTTGAGCGTGGATAACAGTTGAAAGATGAACCTATGCTGATAGAAGAATATGTGGAGCTATGGGTAGGCACACAATATGACAATAAGGATTAGCAATTAACGAGTGCAGATTAGGGATTGTTCAATCCGGATCCAAAGTACAAATCACAGCTGTTGGCTAAGACGTGTCGAGACGTAGCGCAACAAGGTGAAAACAAAGGACGATGAAAACAACGCACGCAACAAGCAAATAACCTAGAATTTTCCTTTTTCCTAAATTTTTCCCTGATTTTTCCAAAAAGCACTAGTAGGAATCAAACTTTTTTATTTTTTCGCTATTTTTTATTTTTCTCTAAACGAGGATCAAAAAAGATGCAACCACAAAAATTGGCAGCTACAACTCAGGTGGGATGTGGTCTACAGAGAGACAACACGTTCTCTGAAAAGCGTGCAAAAACTTTAATAATTTTTTTCTTTGTTTTCCTAAATTTTTTTAGCAATTTTGATGAAACCAAATTGGGCGAAGCAATCTATTATTGAGCATGGGTAACAGTTGCAAGACGAACCTGTGCTGATAGAAGAATATGTGGAGCTATGAGTAGGCACACAATATGATAGCAAGGATTAGTGATTAACGAGTGTAGATTAGCGATTGTTCAATCCAGATCCAAAGTACAAATCACAGCTGCTGGCTAAGACGTGTCGAGACGTAGCGCAACAAGGTGAAAACAAAGGACGATGGAAAGAACCCATAGAACAAGCAAATAACCCGATATTTTTCTTTTTCCTGAATTTTTCCTTGATTTTTCCAAAAGGCACTAGTAGAAATCAAACTTTTTTTTCGCTATTTTTTTTATTTTTCTCTGAACAAGGATAAAAAAAGATGCAACCACAAAAATTGGCACGTACAACTGAGGTGGGATGTGGTCTACAGAGAGACAGCACATTCTCTGAAAAGCGTGCAAAAACTTTGACAATTTTTTTCTTTGTTTTTCTGAATTTTTTGGCAATTTTGATGAAACCAAACAGGGCGAAGCAATCTGTTGTTGAGCGTGGGTAACCGTTGCAAGATGAACCTGTGCTGATAGAAGAATATGTGGAGCTATGGGTAGGCACAAAATATGACAGCAAGGATTAGCGATTAACGAGTGCAGATTAGCGATTATTCAATCTGGATCAAAAGTACAAATCACAGCTGCTGGCTAAGACGTGTCGAGATGTAGCGCAACAAGGTGAAAACAAAGGACGATGGAAAGAACGCACAGAACAAGCAAATAACCCGAAATTTTCATTTTTCGGAATTTTTCCCTGATTTTTCCAAAAGGCACTAGTAGGAATCAAACTTTTTTTCACTATTTTTTTTATTTTTCTCTGAACAAGGATCAAAAAAGATGCAACCACAAAAATTGACACCTATAACAGAGGTGGGATGTAGTCTACAGAAATACAGCACGTTCTCTGGAAAGCGTGCAAAAACTTTGACAATTTTTTTTGTTTTCCAAAATTTTTTTGGCAATTTTGATGAAACTAAACAGGGCGAAACAATCTGTTGTTGAGCGTGGGTAACAGTTGCAAGATGAACCTGTGCTGATAGAAGAATATGTGGAGCTATGGGTAGGCACACAATATGATAGCAAGGATTAGCAATTAACGAGTGCAGATTAGTGATTGTTCAATCCGGATCCAAAGTACAAATCACAGCTGCTGGCTAAGACGTGTCGAGATGTAGCACAACAAGGTGAAAACAAAGGACGATGGAAAAAACGCACAGAACAACAAATAAACCAGAATTTTCTTTTTTCCTAAATTTTTCCCTGATTTTTCCAAAAGGCACTATTAGGAATCAAACATTTTTATTTTTTCGCTATTTTTTTTATTTTTCTCTGAACAATGATCAAAAAAGATGCAACCACAAAAATTAGCACCTACAACTGAGGTGGGATGTGGTCTACAAAGAGACAGCACATTCTCTGAAAAGCGTGCAAAAACTTTGACAATTTTTTTCTTTGTTTTCCAGAATTTTTTGGCAATTTTGATGAAACCAAACAGGGCGAAGCAATCTGTTGTTGAGCGTGGGTAATAGTTGCAAGATGAACCTGTGCTGATAGAAGAACATGTGGAACAATGGGTAGGCACACAATATGACAGCAAGGGTTAGCGATTAACGAGTGCAGATTAACGATTGTTCAATCTGGATCCAAAGTACAAATCTAGCTGCTGGCTAAAGACGTAGCGCAACAAGGTGAAAACAAAGGACGATGGAAAGAACACACAGAATAACCCGAAATTATCTTTTTTCCTGAATTTTTCCCTGATTTTTCCAAAAGGCACCAGTAGGAATCAAACTTTTTTATTTTTTTCACTATTTTTTTAATTTTCTTTGAACAAGGATCAAAAAAGATGCAACCACAAAAATTAGCACCTACAACTGAGGTGGGATGTGGTCTACAGAAATACATCACGTTCTCTGAAAAGCGTGCAAAAACTTTAATAATTTTCTTTGTTTTCCTGAATTTTTTGGCAATTTTGATGAAACCAGACAGGGCGAAGCAATCTGTTGTTGAGTGTGGGTAACAGTTGCAAGATGAACCTGTGCTAATAGAAGAATATGTGGAGTTATGGGTAGACACACAATTGACAGCAAGGATTAGGAATTAACGAGTGCAGATTAGCGATTGTTCAATCCGGATCCAAAGTATAAATCACAGCTGCTGGCTAAGACGTGTCGAGGCATAACGGAACAAGGTGAAAACAAAGGACGATGGAAAGAATGCACATAACAAGCAAATAACCCGAAATTTTCCTTTTTCCAGAATTTTTCCCTGATTTTTCCAAAAGGCACTAGTAGGAATCAAACTTTTTTATTTTTTCTCTATTTTTTTATTTTTCTCTGAACAAGCATCAAAAAAGATACAACCACAAAAATTGGCAACTACAACTGAGGTGGGATGTGGTCTACAGAAATACAGCACATTCTCTAAAAAGCGTGCAAAAACTTTGATGAAACCAAACAGGGCGAAGCAATCTGTTGTTGAGCATGGGTAACAGTTACAAGATGAACCTGTGCTGATAGAAGAATATGTGGAGCTATGGGTAGGCACACAATATGACAGCAAGGATTAGCAATTAACGGGTGCAGATTAGTGATTGTTCAATCCGGATCCAAAGTACAAATCACAGCTGCTAGCTAAGACGTGTCGAGACGTAGCGCAACAAGTTGAAAACAAAGGATGATGGAAAGAACGCACAGAACAAGCAAATAACCCAGAATTTTATTTTTTCCTGAATTTTTCCCTTATTTTTCGAAAAGGCACTAGTAGGAATCAAACTTTTTTATTTTTTCACTATTTTTTTTATTTTTCTCTGAACAAGGATCAAAAAAATGCAACCACAAAAATTAGCACCTATAACTGAGGTGGGATGTGGTCTATAGAAATACAGCACATTCTCTGAAAAGCGTACAAAAACTTTGACAATTTTTTTTTGTTTTCCTAATTTTTTTTGGCAATTTTGATGAAACTAAACAGGGCGAAGCAATCTGTTGTTGAGCATGGGTAACAGTTGCAAGATAAACCTGTGCTGATAGAAGAATATGTGGAGTTATGGGTAGACACATATTATGACAGCAAGGATTAGCAATTAACGAGTGCAGATTAGCGATTGTTCAATCCGGATCAAAAGTACAAATCACAGCTGCTGGCTAAGACATGTCGAGACGTAACGGAACAAGGTGAAAACAAAAGACGATGGAAAGAATGCATAGAACAAGCAAATAACCCGGAATTTTCCTTTTTCCAGAATTTTTCTCTGATTTTTCCAAAAGGCACTAGTAGGAATCAAACTTTTTTATTTTTTCAATATTTTTTTTATTTTTCTATGAACAAGCATCAAAAAAGATGCAACCACAAAAATTAGCACCTACAACTGAGGTGGGATGTGGTCTACAGAAATACAGCACGTTCTCTGAAAAGTGTGCAAAAACTTTGACAACTTTTTTTTGTTTTCCTAAATTTTATTGGCAATTTTGATGAAACCAAACAGGGCGAAGCAATCTGTTGTTGAGCGCGGGTAACAGTTACAAGATGAACCTGTGCTGATAGAAGAATATGTGGAGCTATGGGTAGGCACACAATATGACAGCAAGGATTAGCAATTAACGAGTGCAGATTAGCGATTGTTCAATCTAGATCCAAAGTACAAATCACAGCTGCTGGTTAAGACGTGTCGAGACGTAGCACAACAAGGTGAAAACAAAGGACGATGGAAAGAACGCACAGAACAAGCAAATAACCTAGAATTTTATTTTTTCCTGAATTTTTCCCTGATTTTTCCAAAAGGCACTAGTAGGAATCAAACTTTTTTATTTTTTCACTATTTTTTTATTTTTCTCTGAACAAGGATCAAAAAAATGCAACCACAAAAATTGGCACCTATAACTGAGGTGGGATGTGGTCTATAGAAATACAACACATTCTCTGAAAAGCGTGCAAAAACTTTGACAATTTTTTTTGTTTTCCAATTTTTTTTGGCAATTTTGATGAAACTAAACAGGGCGATCCAATCTGTTGTTGAGCATGGGTAACAGTTGCAAGATACACCTATGCTGATAGAAGAATATGTGGAGTTATGGGTAGACAGACAATGTGACGGCAAGGATTAGCAATTAACGAGTGCAGATTGGCGATTGTTCAATCCAGATCCAAAGTACAAATCACAGCTGCTAGCTAAGACATGTCGAGACGTAACGGAACAAGGTGAAAACAAAAGACGATGGAAAGAATACACAGAACAAGCAAATAACCCGGAATTTTCCTTTTTCCAGAATTTTTCCCTGATTTTTCCAAAAGGCACTAGTAGAAATCAAACTTTTTTATTTTTTCACTATTTTTTTATTTTTCTCAGAACAAGCATCAAAAAAGATGCAACCACAAAAATTGGCACCTACAACTGAGGTGGGATGTGGTCTACAGAAATACAGCACATTCTCTGAAAAGCGTGCAAAAACTTTGACAATTTTTTTTTGTTTTCTTGAATTTTTTTGTCAATTTTGATGAAACCAAACAGGGCGAAGCAATCTGTTGTTGAGCGTGGGTAACAGTTCCACGATGTACCTGTGCTGATAGAAGAATACTTGGAGCTATGGGTAGGCACACAATATGACACCAAGGATTAGCAATTAACGAGTGCAGATTAGCGATTGTTCAATCCGGATCCAAAGTACAAATCACAGCTGCTGGCTAAGATGTGTCGAGACGTAGCGCAACAAGGTGAAAACAAAGGACGATGGAAGGAACGCACAGAACAATCAAATAACCCAGAATTTTCCTTTTTCCCAAATTTTTCCCTGATTTTTCCAAAAGGCACTAGTAGGAATCAAACTTTTTTATTTTTTCACTATTTTTTTATTTTTCTCTGAACAAGGATCAAAAAAACGCAACCACAAAAATTGGCACCTATAACTGAGGTGGGATGTGGTCTATAGAAATATAGCACATTCTCTGAAAAGCGTGCAAAAACTTTGACAAATTTTTTTGTTTTCCAATTTTTTTTGGCAATTTTGATGAAACTAAACAGGGCGATGCAATCTGTTGCTGAGCATGGGTAACAGTTGCAAGATGCACCTGTGCTGATAGAAGAATATGTGGAGTTATGTGTAGACACACAATATGACAGCAAGGATTAGCAATTAACGAGTGCAGATTAGCGATTGTTCAATCCGGATCCAAAGTACAAATCACAGCTGCTAGCTAAGACGTGTCGAGACGTAACGGAACAAGGTGAAAACAAAAGACGATGGAAAGAATACACAGAACAAGCAAATAACGCGGAATTTTTCTTTTTCCAGAATTTTTCCCTGATTTTTCTAAAAGGCACTAGTACGAATCAAACTTTTTTATTTTTTCACTATTTTTTTATTTTTCTCAGAACAAGCATCAAAAAAGATGCAACCACAAAAATTAGCATCTACAACTGAGGTGGGATGTGGTCTACAGAAATACAACACGTTCTCTGAAAAACGTGCAAAAACTTTGGCAATTTTTTTTATTTTCTTGAATTTTTTTGGCAATTTTGATGAAACCAAACAGGGCGATGCAATCTGTTGTTGAGCATGGGTAACAGTTGCAAGATGCACCTGTGCTGATAGAAGAATATGTGGAGTTATAGGTAGGCACACAATATGACAGCAAGGATTAGCAATTAACGAGTGCAGATTAGCGATTGTTCAATCCGGATCCAAAGTACAAATCACAGCTGCTAGCTAAGACGTGTCGAGACGTAACGGAACAAGGTGAAAACAAAAGACGATGGAAAGAATACACAGAACAAGCAAATAACCCGGAATTTTCCTTTTTCCAGAATTTTTCTCTGATTTTTCCAAAAGGCACTAGTAGGAATCAAACTTTTTTATTTTTTCACTATTTTTTTATTTTTCTCAGAACAAGCATCAAAAAAGATGCAACCACAAAAATTGGCACCTACAACTGAGGTGGGATGTGGTCTACAGAAATACAGCACGTTCTCTGAAAAGCGTGCAAAAACTTTGAGAACTTTTTTTGTTTTCCTAAATTTTTTTGGCAATTTTGATGAAACCAAACAGGGCGAAGCAATCTGTTGTTGAGCGTGGGTAATAGTTGCAAGAGGAACCTGTGCTGATAGATGAATATGTGGAGCTATGGGCAGGCACACAATATGACAACAAGGATTAGCAATTAACGAGTGCAGATTAGCGATTGTTCAATCCGGATCCAAAGTACAAATCACAGCTGCTGGTTAGGACGTGTCGAGACGTAGCGCAACAAGGTGAAAACAAAGGACGATGGAAAGAACGCACAGAACAAGCAAATAACCCAAAATTTTCTTTTTTCCTGAATTTTTCCCCGATTTTTCCAAAAGGCACTACTAGGAATCAAACTTTTTTTTATTTTTTTCACTATTTTTTTATTTTTCTATGAACAAGGATAAAAAAAGATGCAACCACAAAAATTGGCACTTACAACTGAGGTGGGATGTGGTCTATAGAAATACAGCACATTCTTTGAAAAATGTGCAAAAACTTTGATAATTTTTTTTATTTTCTTGAATTTTTTTTGGCAATTTTGATGAAACCAAACAGGGCGAAGCAATCTGTTGTTGAGCGTGGGTAACAGTTGCAAGATGAACCTGTGCTGATAGAAGAATATGTGGAGCTATGGGTAGGCACACAATATAACAGCAAGGATTAGCGATTAACGAGCGCAGATTAGCGATTGTTCAATCCGGATCCAAAGTATAAATCACAGCTGCTGGCTAAGACGTGTCGAGATGTAGCGCAACAAGGTGAAAACAAAGGACGATGGAAAGAACGCACAAAACAAGCAAATAACCTGGAATTTTCCTTTTTCCTGAATTTTTCTCTGATTTTTCCAAAAGGCACTAGTAGGAATCAAACTTTTTTATTTTTTCGCTATTTTTTTTATTTTTCTCTGAACAAGGATCAAAAAAAATGCAACCACAAAAATTGGCACCTACAACTGAGGTGGGATGTGGTCTACAGAAATACATCGCGTTCTCTGAAAAGCGTGCAAATACTTTGACAATTTTTTTGTTTTCCAAATTTTTTTTCGCAATTTTGATGAAACTAAACAGGGCGAAGTAATCTGTTGTTGAGCATGGGTAACAGTTGCAAGATGCACCTGTGCTGATAGAAGAATATGTGGAGTTATGGGTAGACACACAATATGACAGCAAGGATTAGCAATTAACGAGTGCAGATTAGCGATTGTTCAATCCGGATCCAAAGTACAAATCACAGGTGCAGGCTAAGACGTGTCGAGACGTAACGGAACAAGGTGAAAACAAAGGATGATGGAAAGAATGCACAGAACAAGCAAATAACTCAGAATTTTCCTTTTTCCAGAATTTTTCCCTAATTTTTCCAAAAGGCACTAGTAGGAATCAAACTTTTTTTCACTATTTTTTTTATTTTTCTCTGAACAAGCATCAAAAAAGATGCAACCACAAAATTTGGCACCTACAACTGAGGTGGGATGTGGTCTACAGAAATACAGCACGTTCTCTGAAAAGCGTGCAAAAACTTTGAGAACTTTTTTTGTTTTCCTAAATTTTTTTGGCAATTTTGATGAAACCAAACAGGGCGAAGCAATCTGTTGTTGAGCGTGGGTAACAGTTGCAAGAGAAACCTGTGCTGATAGATGAATATGTGGAGCTATGGGTAGGCACACAATATGACAGCAAGGATTAGCAATTAACGAGTGCAGATTAGCGATTGTTCAATCCGGATCCAAAGTACAAATCACAGCTGCAGGTTAGGACGTGTCGAGACGTAGCGCAACAAGGTGAAAACAAAGGACGATGGAAAGAACGCACAGAACAAGCAAATAACCCAAAATTTTCTTTTTTCCTGAATTTTTCCTCGATTTCTCCAAAAGGCACTACTAGGAATCAAACTTTTTTTTATTTTTTTTCACTATTTTTTTATTTTTCTATGAACAAGGATAAAAAAAGATGCAACCACAAAAATTGGCACTTACAACTGAGGTGGGATGTGGTCTACAGAAATAGAGCACATTCTTTCCAAAAGGCACTAGTAGGAATCAAACTTTTTTTTCTCTATTTTTTTTATTTTTCTCTGAACAAGCATCAAAAAAGATGCAACCACAAAATTTGGCACCTACAACTGAGGTGGGATGTGGTCTATAGAAATACAGCACGTTCTCTGAAAAGCGTGCAAAAATTTGACAACTTTTTTTGTTTTCCTAAATTTTTTTGGCAATTTTGATGAAACCAAAGAGGGCGAAGCAATCTGTTGTTGAGCGTGGGTAACAGTTACAAGATGAACCTGTGCTGATAGAAGAATATGTGGAGCTATGGGTAGGCACACAATATGACAACAAGGATTAGCAATTAACGAGTGCAGATTAGCGATTGTTCAATCAGGATCCAAAGTACAAATCACAGCTGCTGGTTAAGACGTGTCGAGACGTAGCATAACAAGGTGAAAACAAAGGACGATGGAAAGAACGCACAGAACAAGCAAATAACCCAGAATTTTCTTTTTTCCTGAATTTTTCCCTGATTTTTCCAAAAGGCACTAGTAGGAATCAAACTTTTTTATTTTTTCGCTATTTTTTTATTTTTCTCTGAACAAGGATCAAAAAAGATGCAACCACAAAAATTAGCACCTACAACTGAGGTGGGATGTGGTCTACAAAGAGACAACACATTCTCTGAAAAGCGTGCAAAAACTTTGACAATTTTTTTCTTTGTTTTCCAGAATTTTTTGGCAATTTTGATGAAACCAAACGGGGTGAAGCAATCTGTTGTTGAGCGTGGGTAACAGTTGCACGATGAACCTTTGCTGATAGAAGAATATGTGAGCTATGGGTAGGCACACAACATGAAAGCAAGGATTAGTGATTAACGAGTGTAGATTAGCGATTGTTCAATCTGGATCCAAAGTATAAATCACAACTGCTGGCTAAGACGTGTCGAGACATAGCACAACAAGGTGAAAACAAAGGACGATGGAAAGGACGCACAGAACAAGCAAATAACCCAGAATTTTATCTTTTCCTGAATTTTTCCCTGATTTTTCCAAAAGGCACTAGTAGGAATCAAACTTTTTTATTTTTTCACTATTTTTTTATTTTTCTCTGAACAAGGATCAAAAAAATGCAACCACAAAAATTGGCACCTATAACTGAGGTGTGATGTGGTCTATAGAAATACAGCACATTCTCTGAAAAGCGTGCAAAAACCTTGACAATTTTTTTTGTTTTCCAATTTTTTTTGGCAATTTTGATGAAACTAAACAGGGCGATGCAATCTGTTGTTGAGCATGGGTAACAGTTGCAAGATGCACCTGTGCTGATAGAAGAATATGTGGAGTTATGGGTAGACACACAATATGACAGCAAGGATTAGCAATTAACGAGTGCAGATTAGCGATTGTTCAATCCGGATCCAAAGTACAAATCACAGCTGCTAGCTAAGACGTGTCGAGACGTAACGGAACAAGGTGAAAACAAAAAGGCGATGGAAAGAATACACAGAACAAGCAAATAACCCGGAATTTTCCTTTTTCTAGAATTTTTCCCTGATTTTTCCAAAAGGCACTAGTAGGAATCAAACTTTTTTATTTTTTCACTATTTTTTTTATTTTTCTCAGAACAAGCATCAAAAAAGATGCAACCACAAAAATTGGCACCTACAACTGAGGTGGGATGTGGTCTACAGAAATACAGCACGTTCTCTGAAAAACGTGCAAAAACTTTGACAATTTTTTTTATTTTCTTGAATTTTTTTGGCAATTTTGATGAAACCAAACAGGGCGAAGCAATCTGTTGTTGAGCGTGGGTAACAATTGCAAGATCAACCTGTGCTGATAGAAGAATATGTGGAGCTATGGGTAGGCACACAATATGACAACAAGGATTAGCAATTAACGAGTGCAGATTAGCGATTGTTCTATCCGGATCCAAAGTACAAATGACAGCTGCAGGCTAAGACGTGTCGAGACGTAACGGAACAAGGTGAAAATAAAGGATGATGGAAAGAATGCACAGAACAAGCAAATAACCCGGAATTTTCCTTTTTCCAGAATTTTTCCCTGATTTTTCCAAAAGGCACTAGTAGGAATCAAACTTTTTTATTTTTTCACTATTTTTTGTATTTTTCTCTGAACAAGCATCAAAAAAGATGCAACCACAAAAATTGGCACCTACAACTGAGGTGGGATGTGGTCTACAGAAATACAGCATGTTCTCTGAAAAGCGTGCAAAAAACTTTGAGAACTTTTTTTGTTTTCCTAAATTTTTTTGGCAATTTTGATGAAACCAAACAGGGCGAAGCAATCTGTTGTTGAGCGTGGGTAACAGTTGCAAGAGGAACCTGCACTGATAGAAGAATATGTGGAGCTATGGGTAGGCACACAATATGACAGCAAGTATTAGCAATTAACGAGTGCAGATTAGCGATTGTTCAATCCGGATCCAAAGTACAAATCACAGCTGCTGGTTAGGACGTGTCGAGACATAGCGCAACAAGGTGAAAACAAAGGACGATGGAAAGAACGCACAGAACAAGCAAATAACCCAAAATTTTCTTTTTTCCTGAATTTTTCCCTGATTTTTCCAAAAGGCACTAGTAGGAATCAAACTTTTTTTTATTTTTTTCACTATTTTTTTATTTTTCTATGAACAAGGATAAAAAAGATGTAACCAAAAAAATTGGCCCTTACAACTGAGGTGGGATGTGGTCTACAGAAATACAGCACGTTCTTTGAAAAACGTGCAAAAACTTTGACAATTTTTTTTATTTTCTTGAATTTTTTTGGCAATTTTGATGAAACCAAACAGGGCGAAGCAATCTGTTATTGAGCGTGAGTAATAGTTGTAAGATGAACCTGTGCTGATAGAAGAATATGTGGAGCTATGCGTAGGCACACAATATAACAGCAAGGATTAGCGATTAACGAGTGCAGATTAGCGATTGTTCAATCCGGATCCAAAGTACAAATCACAGTTGCTGGCTAAGACGTGTCGAGATGTAGCGCAACAAGGTGAAAACAAAGGACGATGGAAAGAACGCACAAAACAAGCAAATAACCTAGAATTTTCCTTTTTCCTGAATTTTTCCCTGATTTTTGCAAAAGCCACTAGTAGGAATCAAACTTTTTTATTTTTTCACTATTTATTTTATTTTTCTCTGAACAAGGATCAAAAAAGATGCAACCACAAAATTGGCGCCTACAACTGAGGTGGGATGTGGTCTACAGAAATACATCGGGTTCTCTGAAAAGCGTGCAAATACTTTGACAATTTTTTTTGTTTTCCAAAATTTTTTTCACAATTTTGATGAAACTAAACAGGGCGAAGTAATCTGTTGTTCAGCATGGGTAACAGTTGCAAGATGCACCTATGCTGATAGAAGAATATATGGAGTTATGGGTAGACACACAATATGACAGCAAGGATTAGCAATTAACGAGTGTAGATTAGCGATTGTTCAATCCGGATCCAAAGTACAAATCACAGGTGCAGGCTAAGACGTGTCGAGACGTAACGGAACAAGGTAAAAACAAAGGATGATGGAAAGAATGCACAGAACAAGCAAATAACCCAGAATTTTCCTTTTTCCAGAATTTTTCCCTAATTTTTCCAAAAGGCACCAGTAGGAATCAAACTTTTTTATTTTTTCACTATTTTTTTTATTTTTCTCTGAACAAGCATCAAAAAAGATGCAACCACAAAATTTGGCACCTACAACTGAGGTGGGATGTGGTCTACAGAAATACAGCACGTTCTCTGAAAAGCGTGCAAAAATTTGACAACTTTTTTTGTTTTCCTAATTTTTTTGGCAATTTTGATGAAACCAAACAGGGCGAAGCAATCTGTTGTTGAGCGTGGGTAACAGTTACAAGATGAACCTGTGCTGATAGAAGAATATGTGGAGCTATGGGTAGGCACACAATATGACAACAAGGATTAGCAATTAACGAGTGCAGATTAGCGATTGTTCAATCCGGATCCAAAGTACAAATCACAGCTGCTGGTTAAGACGTGTCGAGACGTAGCACAACAAGGTGAAAACAAAGGACGATGGAAAGAACGCACAGAGCAAGCAAATAACCCAGAATTTTCTTTTTTCCTGAATTTTTCCCTGATTTTTCCAAAAGGCACTAGTAGGAATCAAACTTTTTTATTTTTTCACTATTTTTTTATTTTTCTCTGAACAAGGATCAAAAAAATGCAACCACAAAAATTGGCACCTATAACTGAGGTGGGATGTGGTCTATAGAAATACAGCACATTCTCTGAAAAGCGTGCAAAAACTTTGACAATTTTTTTTGTTTTCCAAATTTTTTTGGCAATTTTGATGAAACTAAACAGGGCGATACAATCTGTTGTTGAGCATGGGTAACAGTTGCAAGATGCACCTGTGCTGATAGAAGAATATGTGGAGTTATGGGTAGACACACAATATGACAGCAAGGATTAGCAATTAACGAGTGCAGATTAGCGATTGTTCAATCCAGATCCAAAGTACAAATCACAGCTGCTAGCTAGGACGTGTCGAGACGTAACGGAACAAGGTGAAAACAAAAGACGATGGAAAGAATACACAGAACAAGCAAATAACCCGGAATTTTCCTTTTTCCAGAATTTTTCTCTGATTTTTCCAAAAGGCACTAGTAGGAATCAAACTTTTTTATTTTTTCACTATTTTTTATTTTTCTCAGAACAAGCATCAAAAAAAGATGCAACCACAAAAATTGGCACCTACAACTAAGGTGGGATGTGGTCTACAGAAATACAGCACGTTCTCTAAAAAGCGTGCAAAAACTTTGACAATTTTTTTTGTTTTCTTGAATTTTTTTTGCAATTTTGATGAAACCAAACAGGGCGAAGCAATCTGTTGTTGAGCGTGGGTAACAGTTCCATGATGAACCTGTGCTGATAGATGAATATGTGGAGCTATGGGTAGGCACACAATATGACATCAAGGATTAGCAATTAACGAGTGCAGATTAGCGATTGTTCAATCCGGATCCAAAGTACAAATCACAGCTGCTGGTTAGGACGTGTCGAGACGTAGCGCAACAAGGTGAAAACAAAGGACGATGGAAAGAACGCACAGAACAAGCAAATAACCCAAAATTTTCTTTTTTCCTGAATTTTTCCCCGATTTTTCCAAAAGGCACTACTAGGAATCAAACTTTTTTTATTTTTTTCACTATTTTTTTATTTTTCTATGAACAAGGATAAAAAAAGATGCAACCACAAAAATTGGCACTTACAACTGAGGTGGGATGTGGTCTACAGAAATACAGCACATTCTTTGAAAAACGTGCAAAAACTTTGACAATTTTTTTTATTTTCTTGAATTTTTTTGGCAATTTTGATGAAACCAAACAGGGCGAAGCAATCTGTTGTTGAGCGTGGGTAACAGTTGCAAGATGAACCTGTGCTAATAGAAGAATATGTGGAGCTATGGGTAGGCACACAATATAACAGCAAGCATTAGCGATTAACGAGTGCAGATTAGCGATTGTTCAATCCGGATCCAAAGTACAAATCACAGCTGCTGGCTAAGACGTGTCGAGATGTAGCACAACAAGGTGAAAACAAAGGACGATGGAAAGAATGCACAAAACAAGCAAATAACCTGGAATTTTCCTTTTTCCTGAATTTTTCCCTAATTTTTCCAAAAGGCACTAGTAGGAATCAAACTTTTTTATTTTTTCGCTATTTTTTTTATTTTTCTCTGAACAAGCATCAAAAAAGATGCAACCACAAAATTTGGCACCTACAACTGAGGTGGGATGTGGTCAACAGAAATACAGCACGTTCTCTGAAAAGCGTGCAAAAATTTGACAACTTTTTTGTTTTCCTAAATTTTTTTGGCAATTTTGATGAAACCAAACAGGGCGAAGGAATCTGTTGTTGAGCGTGGGTAACAGTTACAAGATGAACCTGTGCTGATAGAAGAATATGTGGAACTATAGGTAGGCACACAATATGACAACAAGGATTAGCAATTAACGAGTGCAGATTAGCGATTGTTCAATCCGGATCCAAAGTACAAATCATAGCTGCTGGTTAAGACATGTCGAGATGTAGCACAACAAGGTGAAAACAAAGGACGATGGAAAGAACGCACAGAACAAGCAAATAACCCAGAATTTTCTTTTTTCCTGAATTTTTCTCTGATTTTTCCAAAAGGCACTAGTAGGAATCAAACTTTTATATTTTTTCGCTATTTTTTTTTCTCTGAACAAGGATCAAAAAAGATGCAACCACAAAAATTAGCACCTACAACTGAGGTGGGATGTGGTCTACAAAGAGACAGCACATTCTCTAAAAAACGTGCAAAAACTTTGACAATTTTTTTCTTTGTTTTCCAGAATTTTTTGGCAATTTTGATGAAACCAAACAGGGTGAAGCAATCTGTTGTTGAGCGTGGGTAACAGTTGCATGATGAACCTGTGCTGATAGAAGAATATATGGAGCTATGGGTAGGCACACAATATAACAACAAGGATTAGCGATTAACGAGTGCAGATTAGCGATTGTTCAATCCGGATCCAAAGTACAAATCACAGCTGCTGGATAAGACGTGTCGAGAAGTAGCGCAACAAGGTGAAAACAAAGGACGATGGAAAGAACGCACAAAACAAGCAAATAACCTGAAATTTTCCTTTTTCCTGAATTTTTCCCTGATTTTTCCAAAAGGCACTAGTAGGAATCAAACTTTTTTATTTTTTTTGGCTATTTTTTTTATTTTTCTCTGAACAAGGATCAAAAAAGATGCAACCACAAAAATTGGCACCTACAACTGAGGTGGGATGTGGTTTACAGAAATACATCGCGTTCTCTAAAAAGCGTGCAAATACTTTGACAATTTTTTTTGTTTTCCAAAATTTTTTTCGCAATTTTGATGAAACTAAACAGGGCGAAGTAATCTGTTGTTGAGCATGGGTAACAGTTGCAAGATGCACCTGTGCTGATACAAGAATATGTGGAGTTATGGGTAGACACACAATATGACAGCAAGGATTAGCAATTAACGAGTGCAGATTAGCGATTGTTCAATCCGGATCCAAAGTACAAATCACAGGTGCAGGCTAAGACGTGTCGAGACGTAACGGAACAAGGTGAAAACAAAGGATGATGAAAAGAATGCACAGAACAAGCAAATAACCCAGAATTTTCCTTTTTCCAGAATTTTTCCCTAATTTTTTCAAAAGGCACTAGTAGGAATCAAACTTTTTTATTTTTTCACTATTTTTTTATTTTTCTCTGAACAAGCATCGAAAAAGATGCAACCACAAAATTTGGCACCTACAACTGAGGTGGGATGTGGTCTACAGAAATACAGCACGTTCTCTGAAAAGCGTGCAAAAATTTGATAACTTTTTTTGTTTTCCTAAATTTTTTGGGAAATTTTGATGAAACCAAACAGGGCGAAGCAATCTGTTGTTGAGCGTGGGTAACAGTTACAAGATGAACCTGTGCTGATAGAAGAATATGTGGAGCTATAGGTAGGCACACAATATGATAACAAGGATTAGCAATTAACGAGTGCAGATTAGCGATTGTTCAATCCGGATCCAAAGTACAAATCACAGCTGCTGGTTAAGACGTGTCGAGACGTAGCACAACAAGGTGAAAACAAAGGACGATGGAAAGAACGCACAGAACAAGCAAATAACCTAGAATTTTCTTTTTTCCTGAATTTTTCCCTGATTTTTCCAAAAGGCACTAGTAGGAATCAAACTTTTTTATTTTTTCGCTATTTTTTTTCTCTGAACAAGGATCAAAAAAGATGCAACCACAAAAATTAGCACCTACAACTGAGGTGGGATGTGGTCTACAAAGAGACAGCACATTCTCTGAAAAGCGTGCAAAAACTTTGACAATTTTTTTCTTTGTTTTCTAGAATTTTTTGGCAATTTTGATGAAACCAAACAGGGTGAAGCAATCTGTTGTTGAGCGTGGGTAACAGTTGCATGATGAACCTGTGCTGATAGAAGAATATGTGGAGCTATGGGTAGGCACACAATATAACAGCAAGGATTAGCGATTAACGAGTGCAGATTAGCGATTGTTCAATCCGGATCCAAAGTACAAATCACAGCTGCTGGATAAGACTTGTCGAGATGTAGCGCAACAAGGTGAAAACAAAGGACGATGGAAAGAACGCACAAAACAAGCAAATAACCTGGAATTTTCCTTTTTCCTGAATTTTTCCCTGATTTTTCCAAAAGGCACTAGTAGGAATCAAACTTTTTTATTTTTTCGGCTATTTTTTTTATTTTTCTCTGAACAAGGATCAAAAAAGATGCAACCACAAAAATTGGCACCAACAACTGAGGTGGGATGTGATTTACAGAAATACATCGCGTTCTCTGAAAAGCGTGCAAATACTTTGATAATTTTTTTGTTTTTCAAAAAAAATTTCGCAATTTTGATGAAACTAAACAGGGCGAAGTAATCTGTTGTTGAGCATGGGTAACAGTTGCAAGATGCACCTGTGCTGATAGAAGAATATGTGGAGTTATGGGTAGACACACAATATGACAGCAAGGATTAGCAATTAACGAGTGCAGATTAGCGATTGTTCAATCCGGATCCAAAGTACAAATCACAGGTGCAGGCTAAGACGTGTCGAGACGTATCACAACAAGGTGAAAACAAAGGACGATGGAAAGGACGCATAGAACAAGCAAATAACCCAGAATTTTTGTTTTTCCTGAATTTTTCCCTGATTTTTCCAAAAGGCACTAGTAGGAATCAAACTTTTTTATTTTTTCACTATTTTTTTATTTTTCTATGAACAAGGATAAAAAAAGATGCAACCATAAAAATTGGCACCTACAACTGAGGTGGGATGTGGTCTAAAGAAATACAGCACGTTCTCTGAAAAACGTGTAAAAACTTTGACAATTTTTTTTGTTTTCTTGAATTTGTTTGGCAATTTTGATGAAACCAAACAGGGTGAAGCAATCTGTTGTTGAGCGTGGGTAACTGTTCCACGATGAACCTGTGCTGATAGAAGAATATGTGGAGCTATGGGTAGGCACACTATATGACAGGAAGGATTAGCAATTAACGAGTGCAGATTAGCGATTGTTCAATCCCGATCCAAAGTACAAATCACAGCTGCTGGCTAAGATGTGTCGAGACGTAGCGCAACAAGGTGAAAACAAAGGACGATGGAAAGAACGCACAGAACAATCAAATAACTCAGAATTTTCCTTTTTCCTAAATTTTTCCCTGATTTTTCCAAAAGGCACTAGTAGGAATCAAACTTTTTTATTTTTTCCACTATTTTTTTATTTTTCTATGAACAAGGATCAAAAAAAGATGCAACCACAAAAATTGGCACCTACAACTGAGGTGGGATGTGGTCTACAGAAATACAGCACGTTCTCTCAAAAACGTGCAAAAACTTTGACAATTTTTTTTATTTTCTTGAAATTTTTTGGCAATTTTGATGAAACCAAACAGGGCAAAGCAATCTGTTGTTGAGCGTGGGTAACAATTGTAAGATGAACCTGTGCTGATAGAAGAATATGTGGAGCTATGGATAGGCACACAATATGACAGCAAGGATTAGCAATTAACGAGTGCAGGTTAGCGATTGTTCAATCTGGATCCAAAGTATAAATCACAGCTGCTGGCTAAGGCGTGTTGAAACATAGCGCAACAAGGTGAAAACAAAGGACGATGGAAAGAACGCACAGAACAAACAAATAACCCAAAATTTACCTTTTTCCTCAAATTTTCCCTGATTTTTCCAAAAGGCACTAGTAGGAATCAAACTTTTTTATTTTTTCACTATTTTTTATTTTTCTATGAACAAGGATCAAAAAAGATGCAACCATAAAAATTGGCACCTACAACTGAGGTGGGATGTGGTCTAAAGAAATACATCATGTTCTCTGAAAAGCGTGCAAATACTTTGATAATTTTTTTTGTTTTCCTGAATTTTTTTTGGCAATTTTGATGAAACCAAACAGGGTGAAGCAATTTGTTGTTGAGCGTGGGTAACAGTTGCAAGAGGAACCTGTGCTGATAGAAGAATATTTGGAGCTATGGGTAGGCACACAATATGACAGCAAGGATTAGCAATTAACGAGCGCAGATTAGCGATTGTTCAATCCGGATCCAAAGTACAAATCACAGCTGCTGGCTAGGACGTGTCGAGATGTAGCGCAACAAGGTGAAAACAAAGGACGATGGAAAGAACGCACAAAACAATCAAATAACCCAAAATTTTCCTTTTTCCTGAATTTTTCCCTGATTTTTCCAAAAGGTACTAGTAGGAATCAAACTTTTTTATTTTTTTCACTATTTTTTTTATTTTTCTATGAACAAGGATCAAAAAGATGCAACCACAAAAATTGGCACCTACAACTGAGGTGGGATGTGGTCTACAGAAATACAGCACGTTCTCTGAAAAACGTGCAAAATCTTTGACAATTTTTTTATTTTCTTGAATTTTTTTGGCAATTTTGATGAAACCAAACAGGGTGAAGCAATCTATTGTTGAGCGTGGGTAACAGTTGCAAGATGAACCTGTGCTGATAGAAGAATATGTGGAGCCATGGGTAGGCACACAATATAACAGCAAGGATTAGCGATTAACGAGTGCAGATTAGCGATTGTTCAATCCGGATCCAAAGTACAAATCACAGCTGCTGGCTAAGACGTGTCGAGATGTAGCGCAACATGGTGAAAACAAAGGACGATGGAAAGAACGCACAGAACAAGCAAATAACCCGGAATTTTCCTTTTTTCTGAATTTTTCCCTGATTTTTCCAAAAGGCACTAGTTGGAATCAAACTTTTTTATTTTTTCACTATTTTTTTATTTTTCTCTGAACAAGGATCAAAAAAGATGCAACCACAAAAATTGGCACCTACAACTAAGGTGGGATGTGGTCCACAGAAATACATCGTGTTCTCTGAAAAGCGTGCAAATACTTTGATAATTTTTTTTGTTTTCCTGCATTTTTTTGGCAATTTTGATGAAACCAAACAGGGCGAAGCAATCTGTTGTTGAGCGTGGGTAACAATTGCAAGATGAACCTGTGCTGATAGAAGAATATGTGGAGCTATGGATAGGCACACAATATGACAGCAAGGATTAGCAATTAACGAGTGCAAGTTAGCGATTGTTCAATCTGGATCCAAAGTATAAATCACAGCTGCTGGCTAACACGTGTCGAAACATAGCGCAACAAGGTGAAAACAAAGGACGATGGAAAGAACGCACAGAACAAGCAAATAACCCAAAATTTTCCTTTTTCCTCAATTTTTCCCTGATTTTTCCAAAAGGCACTAGTAGGAATCAATCTTTTTTATTTTTTTCACTATTTTTTTCTTTTCCTCTTAACAAGGATCAAAAAAGATGCAACCACAAAAATGGGCACCTACAACTGAGGTGGGATGTGGTCTACATAAATACATCACGTTCTCTGAAACGCGTGCAAATACTTTGATAATTTTTTTTGTTTTCCTGAATTTTTTTGGCAATTTTGATGAAACCAAACCGGGCGAAGCAATCTGTTGTTGAGCGTGGGTAACAGTTGCAAGAGGAACCTGTGCTGATAGAAGAATATTTGGAGCTATGGGTAGGCACATGTTGACGGTCCTTAAGTACCAAATATAGTTATTAAATAAATAAAGAAAAGGATCCAAATGCAACCAACACCTAGACTTAGGGTTTTATCTGACAGAATTCCATAAGTTTTGGTGTTTGTCTGTTTCTGTAGGGGGTTATCAGAAAATACGGAGGAAAGGCCCACACGTCGGGTTTACATAGAGATAATAAAGTGTTCACCGATTTTCTATCATCTAGAAGACTCCAGAAGCCACGAGAACGAACGGGAGGCCGAACGGGCCCGGAGGCAGGGCGCCCGCCCTGCCCTCTAGGGCGGCTGCCCTGGCCTGAGAGCCAATCAGGCTCCGTCTCGTGGATTATGCTCCACCGACCTAAGGGATCAAGGAAAACCGTGCGATTAATGTCGGTTTGATCCGACGGCCCACGTTCACTTGAGGGGGCTATATAAGCAGGACCCCTGGCCCCTGGAGGAGGCACTCCCTCATTCTCATTCTTCAAACCCTAATCTCAGGAGGAGAGTCTCTGATCAAGCCCTAGAGCCACCACATCAACTAGATCTCTAGTATAGCATAGCTACATAGGATTAGAACTAGAAGGAGTCAATCTTCAATTGGTTTCCGGATCTGTCAAGAGGATTCTTGGTAATTCCTCTACTGTTCTTCATTGTTCATCTTTGTTCTTCAATATTATGAATACAACTTTGTTCTATTTCAATATATTGATTATGACTATGCTCTACTTGTTTATGTTTGCAATTATATTGTTCTTAGTTTATCGTAGTTATACGCTTGGCTTAGTTAGATTGGAATTATATACATGTTTAGGATCGTATAGCGTTTATACATCGGATCCATGGGTAAATGATAAATATTGTGTAGGCGTGGTGCTTAGACCATATTTATCTGCGATTGCACCTTATATGCTGGATCGTGGGGTGGTCCGCGATGGTGACAGCTTCGTTGGTTCTTATATAGTCCCCCTCCCGTGTGTAAGGCAGGCAGAGCAACATTATTATGGGGGAGTGATTGCTATGTTTCTCATCTTCCTTGATAATATCACTATGCATGGGCGTAGTCCTTTCTCGCAATGATTGCCAAGTGTACTTGCACTAACTATGATATGCTAGACTTTATAGTTAAGAATAACTTAGGAAATATCCTTGTAGTTCGTCCTAATACCATGCTAATGACTTGCTAGAATATCTGTTGAGGTGCTTATCATTATTATATGTGGCTAGATGATCAGATTAATTATCTTTGTCACCATTCATACTTTATCTATATTTTATGTGACACTTACCCCTGTATGTAAGAGATAGATGAATGCTCTCACTTATACATGCAATGATTGATACTCATTCCTATATTCCATTCCATAATCAACATTGATGTTAGTAATCCCTTCCCAGTGGTAAAAATATAAATAACGATACCTGGAATACTTCCCGGTTAAAATGCTACATCGGTATTAATCTGTACGCTTGCAAATCTTATTTATTATTTATTTAGAAGAGCAGTTGCATATTTCAATACCACGTCTCTCATGTCATGCTGGGATAGGTTCGGCATTTTTGGCGGTGTTATCAGAATTAGAAAACTAAGTCTACTTTTGGTAATGACGTTAAGAATGCCCAACAAGCATTTTTGGCGCCGTTGCCGGGGAAGGTTGATTTACTAACAAGGAATGAATACGGAATTTGAGTCATCATTCGCATCATTAAGTGATTGAGATCATCAATTCTCCCATACAGATTTACCCCTGTATTTTTTTCCATTCTTATTGTTTTGCAGGGTGATGTATGAATAGAGGACATCTTCTAGAAAATTTTGTTGACAACCTTGAAGCATTAATCAGAGGGGCAAGAGCCAAGCTCAAGAAGTCAACACTTCGACGCAACACTTCATCCAATTCAGAAGACCGCCGAAGTTTCATCCGGAATTTGTCAACAGAGTTCGCAGCCATGGCGAACAAGACGATCCGCGAGTTCTCAGCTCCCACTACGGACAACATCCGCACTAGACCTGCCGCGGCCATCGACAAGAACTTTGAGGTCAAGCCAGGGCTCATCAACATGGTACAAGCCAACCAGTTTTGTGGGAAGCCGCTCAAAGATGCAAGTGCTCATCTCCAACACTTCCTGGAGATTTGTAGCACATTCACTTTATTAGATGTTCCCAAAGACGCCATACTACTTTGCCTTTTCCCATTCTCACTATTGGGGAGAGTGAAGCAGTGGTTCTACGCAACGAAGGATAAGAACACTACGTGGGCACTCTGCTCTACGAACTTTCTGGCTAAGTTCTTTCCCATGGGCAAGACCAATGCTCTCCGTGGGAAGATTACAAGTTTTCAGCAACAACATAATGAATCCGTTCCAGAAGCATGGGAGCGCTTTCAAGATTACATCCTAGAATGTCCCCATCATGGAATGGAGAGCTGGCTACTTATGCAGACTTTCTATCATGGGCTCATCACTAGTGCTCGTGAGACCATGGATGCTGCAGCTGGAGGCGCATTTCTATCACTCACCATACCACAAGCTACAGCCCTTGTGGAGAAAATGGCGTCCAACCAAGGTTGGAACGAAGAGAGGATCCAAACACGCAAGAAGGGTGGAGGTATGCACCAGCTCAAGGAGGTAGACATGCTGTCTGCAAAGTTAGACCTACTCATGAAAAAGCTCGATGACAAAGCTGGAGACAAAAGAGAAGTCATGAACATCTACGACTCTCACATGACTTGTGAGGAATGTGGAGATACTAGACACTCAGGCAATCACTGCCCTGAGATGCTTGAGGATGCAAGGTACATCAACAACAACAACAACTACAACCGTCCTCAACAAAATCAAGGTTAGAATCAACAGAGGCCTAACTACTCAGGTAATTATCAAGGTAATAACTCTTACAACAACAATAATAATTTTCCACCCCTGAGAGAGTTAGTGTCTAATCAAGGAAAGCTAATGGATAACTTGTCTAAGAAATTGGCATCCAATGATAAAATACTAGAAAACATAAATAATAGAATGGATAATTTCTCTACTGCCATCAAAAACTAAATTAGCTTTAATAAAATGATTGAATCTCAGTTAAATCAAATAGCTGCTGCTGTTCCTGCTACTAACCCCGGTATACCATCACAACCGGAAGGATTAGAATCTGCAAATCTTGTAGACATGTTTGATGCAGGTAACTATTGGAGTAATCCCGCTGTCGAAGTACATAATGACCTTCTGCCAGTCAAGAGAGGCGATCCAGGACGCCCTGTCATCCCGATCTCCATCGGCATGGTGGACTTCCCAGAAGCACTCTGTGACTTTGGCTCCAGCGTCAACATTATGCCCAGGGTACTCTATGAAAAATTCTTTACATATCCTTTATCAGAAACAACTATGTGTTTGCAGCTTGCAGATCGGACACTAAGCTTTCCTAAAGGAATATTAAAGAACATGTGTGTCCGAGTTGGTACCTCGTACGCTCCAGCTGACTTCGTGGTGATAGAGACCGGGTCCGATGAGAGGTCACCAGTTATTCTGGGAAGGCCATTCCTAAACACCTCGGGAGCTGTCATCTACGCCAGCGCTGCGAAGATCAACTTCAACATCAAGGGGAGGAAGGAGACGTTTTCCTTCAAGAACAAGATTACACAAATTCTAGAGCAACCCCAACATGAACCAAGGAAGAGGACCAACAGGAGGAACAAGCAGAACAAGAACAACCAAGGATGGACCGAATCAGCTAACATGGTCACTGCAGTTCAAGGAGGTCAAGATCGACGACCCAAGTCACCGTTCCTAATCAAGAAGGATGACCCAGGTATGCCAAGCATTGAGTGCTCAATCAATGGATACTCCTTTCAGAAGGCGCTCTGCGACACTGGATCAGGCGTCAACATAATGGCCACAGTCACCTATCAGCTCTTGTACGGGACCATGCCCTTAAAACCAACATACACTCAGTTCCAGATGGCAGATCAGACATCCCGAAAGGTCGAAGGTATAGTAACCGATGTCCCTGTTAAAATTAACGATCATTTTGTCCATACAGACTTTCAGGTCATTGACACGGGAGACGACGAGTACGATCCACCCATCATCCTAGGAAGACCGTTCCTAGGCACCGTCAAAGCAATCATCTACATTGAAACCGGAGAAGTCCATATGCATTTCCCCTCTGAGAAGGTACGCCGCTACTTTAATGACCCTAACTATATAGTTGAAGATTCTAAGCAGGTCAGGACAAGAAGAAGGCGACGTAACCGTAACCAAAGGAGGCAAACCATCAAGGACGTATGGGCAGACTATGAAGGAGAGGTCATAAGGCCCGAGGATACACAACAGGAGACCGAAGCACTAAGTCGGGTATGGAAAGCGAAGACAGTTACACAAGAAGAGGAGGCGCTGCCGGAACCACCGTCTACGCCACCCAAATCCCAAGACAACTAAGAAGAAAAGAAGTCCTGTTCGAAGGACTTAAAAACACCGAACGCCATGCCAAGAGGTAAACTTGGTAGTTATCATTTTCCCTTTAATTATTGCTCAGTTAATCATGTTCATTCTGTCTTAAAAAAAGTTAAAAACAGTAAGCCCCATGTGAGTATGCGAGTGGCATAAAACCCATAAGTACATTCACTGTGGTGGCATAAAAAAAATAATATATATTTTTTCTGTTCTATAAAAATGAAAATAAAAATAGAGAGTGACATTTACCAAGGAAGCTCAAACATGATAAAGGCTAGATATTTATGCTGACGCTTAATCAAGTTCCACGAAGCTTTGTTGTCTATTTGAGCTCCACAGAATTCAGGAAGACTAGTAGATGGAGGACATCCTAATCGCTGTCAGGGTGCTGCCGACATTCAAATACACCTCTGCACCTGCTAGCTACATCAGAAGAAATTACGTCAAGATCCAGCTTGGGGGAGAGCACCCCCATTTATCCCGATAAGTATTTTTATCTACAGTTATACCTATGCTTTATTAAAATAAAAAGATGCATAATCATGAAAACCCAAATAAATATTTTGTGTTTATATATATTTGCTTAGTTTAATAAATAAATAAAGTAGCTATGCTAAACTGAATCTTGAAAATAAAACTCTAGCATAGATATGATGAATAGTTGCTCTGCCTAATTTTCAAATTTATTCTCTCTCTAGTTTAGACATAACTGTTATAATTTAAAACTGGCTCTAAACCTGAACTAGTGGGAAGAGAACTTGATCTGAAGTCTAAGTTGTTAACGGATATGATATGGGAAGGTTGAGCTATTGTTTATCTGTTCCTAGAGATGCTAGAATTCTGGAGAATTTTATCTTTGAAAATCTTTAAAATGTTGCATGATGAGTTCCTGTATGATGAGAGTTTAAATTCCTACCACAGCCATATATACATGCTTGTTAGATTAAGAGCCGCACTTTTACTACTTACTGCTTATGGGCATTGAGTGTGGTCGAGCTGTGTAGACCCTCAGTAACTTGTCATGTGGTTAAAATGAAGATTCACTTGCACGTTCACTCATACATGCTGCTTCTACTCCGGAAGTACGCATCCACATATATCCACTCATTTCCATCTCCAGATTCACCCAAAATTATTCTACTCCTGACCCAGGAGAGAATAGCCAAAAACATTATCCCATTCCTGTTATTCCCTGTGAAGTTAATGCTCAAGTCATTTCTACTACCACTTGCTATATTTTCAAAAGAGGGAGATTGCTCTAAAAAAATATAAATACGAGGAAATAAAAAGGAGCAAGTGCTCGGAACCTCGAAGAAAGAAAAAGTGAGACGAGAGGTAAAAATGGACAAGTGTCCGACAGTAGAATTAGGGGTACAAGATACCCACCTGAGAGAAAAAAAAGAAAAAAAAATAGAGCATCTCATTCCCCTCAAAAGTTTCAAAAAGCAAGAAATGTATGTATTCCCTCAAAAAGAGCATTAGACTTTTGTTATCACCATACACCACTCATTCACCACACATGCACATCTTGATTTGACTTATTGACTTGTTTCTCTGGATCCATGGTTTGACTATGCAATAAATGTTCTATGAGTATGTATACTGTATCTCCCACCTATGAGCTCCAGATATCAAAGCCTTATTAGAGTAGGGTGAGAGAGAAGGCAATGTCACTACGCCTTATACCATAAATACCACATACTTTGAGAGAGAAGGCATATACCATTGCTGCCTTGGTAAGGATCCAGAAATACCACAAAAGAGAGATCTGAGAGAGTCATACAAGGAATCTCTGAGTTTTATTTGACAATTTGCAAAAAACTCCAGAGCTATAGCTGATCAAGAATAAGAGACATGGCGTTTGACTAGATCGTTCTATCTTTTAACCACTCAAGATGCAGGTGACGGTTGCAAGCCCCATGGTGAAAGGTAAAATGAGTAAGTTTTAAGTCTTGACAATTTACTCTAACTCAGGGATAAGACCTTATTTAAAAGCATATGTACCGTCAACGTTCAAAGGCGTTGCAGCAACTTCTGATCCATAATGAGTCTATCCTTGCTCAGGGACGAGCAAGAGGTAAGCTTGGGGGAGTTTGTTGACGGTCCTTAAGTACAAAATATAGTTATTAAATAAATAAAGAAAAGGATCCAAATGCAACCAACACCTAGACTTAGGGTTTTATCTGACAGAATTCCACAAGTTTTGGTGTTTGTCTGTTTCTGCAGGGGGTTATCAGAAAATACGGAGGAAAGGCCCACATGTCGGGTTTACATAGAGATAATAACGTGTTCACCGATTTTCTATCATCTAGAAGACTCCAGAAGCCACGAGAACGAACGGGAGGCCAAACGGGCCCGGAGGCAGGGCGCCCGCCCTGCCCCCTAGGGCGGCCACCCTAGCCTGAGAGCCAATCAGGCTCCGTCTCGCGGATTATGCTCCACCGACCTAAGGGATCAAGGAAAACCGCTGTGATTAAATG
>CM039594.1:35882172-35915311 GCA_022457205.1 Saccharum spontaneum
AAAGCTGCTGGCTAAGATGTGTCGAGAAGTAGCGCAACAAGGTGAAAACAAAGGATGATGGAAAGAACGTACGGAACAAGCAAATAACCTAGAATTTTCCTTTTACTGAATTTTTCCCTGATTTTTCAAAAAGGCACTAGTGGGAATCAAACTTTTTTATTTTTTCACTATTTTTTTATTTTTCTCTGAACAAGGATAAAAAAATGCAACGACAAAATTTGACACACACAACTGAGGTGGGATCTGGTCTATAGAAATACAGCACGTTCTCTGAAAAGCGTGCAAAAACTTTGACAATTTTTTTCTTTATTTTCCAAAATTTTTTGGCAATTTTGATGAAACCAAACGGGGCGAAGCAATCTGTTGTTGAGCGTGGGTAACAGCTGCAAGATGAACCTGTGCTGATAGAAGAATATGTGGAGCTATGGGTAGACACACAATATGACAGTAAGGAATAATTATTAACGAGTGTAGATTAGCGATTGTTCAATCCGGATCCAAAGTACAAATCACAACTGTTGGCTAAGACGTGTCGAGACATAGCGCAACAAGGTGAAAACAAAGGACGATGGAAAGAACGCACACAACAAGCAAATAACCCGGAATTTTCCTTTTTCCTGAATTTTTCCCTGATTTTTCCAAAAGGCACTAGTAGGGATCAAACTTTTTTATTTTTCACTATTTTTTTAATTTTTCTCTGAACAAGGATAAAAAAGATGCAACCACAAAAATTGGCACCAACAACTAAGGTGGGATGTGGTCTATAGAAATACAACACGTTCTCTGAAAAGCGTGCAAAAACTTTGACCATTTTTTTTATTTTTCTGATTTTTTTGGCAATTTTGATGAATCCAAACAGGGCGAAGCAATCTGTTGTTGAGCATGGGTAATAGTTGCAAGATGAACCTGTACTGATAGAAGAATATGTGGAGCTATAGGTAGGCACACAATATGACAGCAAGGATTAATAATTAACGAGTGCAGATTAGCGATTGTTCAATCCGGATCCAAAGTACAAATCACAGCTGCTAGCTAAGACGTGTGGATAAACAAATACGATACTCTAGAAATATCTACCGGGTGAAATGCTCACCGATATCCGTGCACTTGCGGATCCTTTTCTGTGTGCGTTAACAAATATCAACAAGGATTTCTAGTGCCATTGTCAGGGAGAAAGACGTCAGCTGAGTTAACCTCAAGGCTTTCTTAACCTTGTATTATACTTTTATCTTTTTCTCTTTTCCTTTTGCCTTTTCTTTTCTATCCTTATGGATAACCCAAGTTCCACGCCTATCTATCAATATTCTGCACCCATGAACCAAAGCTTAGAGCCACTAGAGCCCATAATTCTCGCATCTAGCTATGAGCTGCACCCATGTTTGGTTGCAATAGGTCAAAACCAACCCTTTCCTACAGCCAAGGTTCTATCTTCTAATCAAGAAGGTAATGAACCAAAGGTCCTATGTTCTGATTAAGGAGATAATGAACTTTTGGCTACACTAAGGGAATCTTTCAAGCGCCTTATAAATTTAGGTTTAGACCTGGCCTCACAAGACCCTATCCCTCTCCAATATTTTTATATGGGTCTTGATAATATTGTCTTTGGAGGAGTTTTTATTTCTTTATCTATTAGAGAAGCAAGGGTCATCCTTATTAGTGGACACACTCCTTGCATTAGCCTTCGTGATGAACTCCTAGAGGTAAAGAAGGAATCATCCCCCAAACTAGAAGAGGAAGTTTTCATAGCCATATTACAAACTTTCCAATCCCACGATTTGCTATCCATCCCAAACCAATTGTACTCCAAAATCCTCTGAGGGAAGAAGAAATTCTACCCTTGGAAATCCTTTCTAATGATTTTGGGAGGAGCATAAACTTCTCGCTTCATGAGAGACCTTTTAGTACATATAGTTTGAATATTTTCAAGAAGGGGTCTCTTTGGAATGTTTTCAAATCCAATCCCTTTGAAGGACATTTAGAAAGAATCAAGGATAGCATGTCAAGTGATGCCATAGAAGGAGAGCAAAGCCATCTAGAATCCACTCCTATCTTCTCCCTTTCTATGCCCACATTAGATATAAAATTCAAACCCATCTTTAAACCTATCCTTGATCCCTATGAATCTTTCTATGCTCTTTCTCCTAAGCGATCCTAGAAATCCACCAAGACATCTAAAGCATAGGATTCATCAAAACCATAAGGAGGATTGAGAAGAGCAACATCAATGGCAAAAGAGCATTAAAAACCTATGTGCTATTTCCATTGAATGTGTAGGCGAGTCCTTATATGCAATGTTAGCCTAAACGTTAAATGGTGAACGGTCGGTCACCCATCGTTTAGCAAAGAGTCAGTATACATGGCCGTTTAAACAGCCTTTTAAACGATCGAAACAGTTTTGCACGGCTTTACACAGCTAATCAGCCTACACAGTTACCCATCGAGTAGCGTTTACACGCCGTGTAAACGGCCTACACGGCCGTGAAGGTGAACAGTGCTTATATGAGACCTACTCGAGAGGCAATACTAGGGAAATTTTGGACATTTATGCCGAATCACCCTTGGAAGTTGAAAATGATGGAGACTTCAATGAACAAGGAAGCTACTTTATAAAAACCCTATCAAGTCCTTGCTCATATAAGAAATCTCCATATTCACTTAGTCTCTCTAACATTGCCCCACATGAGATCTTCAACCCCCTTATGCTCCTTGTTCCTAAAGATTTTAAAAGGGTGGTTGAAGACACATATGTTTATCATAAACATTGCAGATCTCGTTGTGTTGAATCTTGAGATTAGTACACATAAACTAGTGCTAGAGGGGAAACCACTTTGCCAATTCATATCTTGAAGGTTTCGCAAGGACAAGCTTAGTGTCCTAAAACAAGCACTGTTTAGACCATGACATGAGTATTCACCTTTCTGCTACGCTGCCCTTGTGAAATGAGCATAGAGTTATAATTGTGAAAATATTCCTTCAGGAATTCTTGTCACTAACCATTGTAGGTTGGAGCAAAAAGATTGAAGGAACAACAAATGCAAGGTATGTCCAACCAATCATTATGCAACATTGAATTACATTCATCCAATCTTAATTTTTTGCAAAATTCAAGCTTGGGGGATAGACTTCCATAAACACATTTCTTGCCATGTTGCTACATTATCGTGGTTGGCCCTACTGTTGGGCATTCTTAACGTCACTACCAAAAGTAGACTTAGTTTTCTAATTCTGATAACGGCGCCAAAAAATGCCAAACCTATCCCTCATGCCACTTAAGCCAAGTTGTCATCCCCAGCATGACACGAGAGACGCGGTATTGAAATATGCAATTGCTCATCAAGATAAATAATAAAAGGGATCTGCAAGCGCACAGATTAATACCGATGTAGCATTTTAACCGGGAAGTATTCCAGGTATCGTTATTTATATTTTTACCACTGGGAAGGGATTTCTAAGTATCATGGTTGATAATGGAATGAGAATATGGAACTGAGTACACATCATTGCATGTATAACCGAGAGTATTTATCAATCTCTTTATACAGGTATAAATGTCACATTAAGTAAAGGTAAAGTGATAATGGTGACAAAGATAATTAATCTGATTAGCTAGCCACATATAATAATGATAAGCACCTCAACAGATATTCTAGCAAGTCATTAGCATGGAATTAGGATGAACTACAAAGATATTCCCTAAGTTATTATTCACTATAAAGTCTAGCATATCATAGTTAGTGCAATTATACTTGGCAATCATGGTGAGAAAAGACTATATCCATGCATAGTGAATATTAGCAAGGAAGATGAAGAACATAGCAATCACTCCCCTGTAATAGTGTTGCTCTGCCTGCCCTATACACGAGAGGGGGACTATATAAGAATCAACGAAGCTGTCACTATCGCGAACTACCCCACAATCCGGCATATAGGGTGCAATCGCAGATAAATACGGTATAGACACCACGTCTACACAATAATTATCATTCACCCACTGTACACATGGATAAACGCTATACGATCCTAAGCATGTATATAATTCCAATCTAACTAAGCCAAGCATATAACTATGATAAACTAAGAACAATATAATTGCAAATATAATCAAGTAGAGCAAAGTCATAACCAATATATTGAAATAGAACAAAGTCATATTCATAATATTGAAGAACAATGATGAACAATTGAAGAACAATAGAGGAATTACCAAGAATCCTCTTGACAGATCCGGGAACCAATCGAAGATTGACTCCTTCTAGTTCTAATCATATGTAGCTATGCTAACTAGAGATCTAGTTGATGTGGTGGCTCTAGGGCTTGATCAGAGGCTCTCCTCCTGAATTAGGGTTTGAAGTATGAGACGCGGGGGCCTCTCCTCCAGGGGCAGGGGCCTTGCTTATATAGCCCTTTCGGATGAATCTGGGCCGTCGGATCAAACCGACATTGAACGGACGGTTTTCCTTGATCCTCTAGGTCGGTGGAGCATAATCCTTGAGGCGGAGCCTGATTGGCTGAGCCAACAGGGCGAGCGCCCTAGGGACTAGGGCGGGCACCCTGTCCCCGGCTCTGTTACGCCTCCCGTTCGTTCTCGTGGCTTCTGGACTCTTCTAGATGTAAGATAATTACGTGTTCGGTTAATATCCCGTCATTAATCCGACATGTGGGCCTTTCTTCCGTATTTCCTGATAACCCCCTGCAGAAATAGATATACAGCAAAACTTGTGGAATTCTGTCAGATAAAACCCTAAGTCTAGGTGTTGGTTTCATTTGGATCCTTTTCTCTATTTATTTGATAGTTATAATTGATACTTAAGGACCGTCAACACCTACCTTTAAGACATGCTCAATTTGCTAAACAACAAACATGCTCTTTCATCACTGTTTGTGTAAATCTCTATAATGCTTTCATACTACCCTTGTCTACCCTAGTAAGTGTTAGTTTAGAAGTAGTGTACATGCTTCTATTGGCTTTTAAATTAAGCATGGTGCTTAGGTTAAACAGCCTTCCTTAATCTGATTAGACATGGAGTCTAGTTTGGTTATTGAACTAAAAACTGCTAGTAAAGACAATGGTATATTTTGTTAGACTAACCCCTACAGAGAAACTCCAAAATTCAAAATGGGAAAGTCCTGAGATGAACTCATACTGGAGATGAAGAGAGACAGAATAATCTTGCACAAGGGAGACACAACTCATTCATAGCCAAAGAGAAAGAAGAGTGCCACAAAGCATGATCCACAATCAAAGCACTCACTCCATGGAAGCAGGTGAACAAATCTCTGTCATGCCACTTGAAGACAAAGACCATCGTGGAGGATTTCGAGTTGTAGTTGCATTCTCTTGTCAATTATTAATCATCGGGAATCAAGAAAGATTGACAAGAGGAAAGCATGCAACTTTCTGCACCCTCACTAGATTGAGAAGCTAATGCATGAGGAAGGAAGGTCAACTCCTTTAGATGATCCAACCATGACCTTCCTCCTATCATGCTCTCATCGCTCTACACGCTGGTTTGCAATCTCTTAATTAACTATTTCTTTATTTCTATAAGTTTGAGTTATTTCATAATGCCTATATATGATAATCAAATATAAGATAAAATCAATCCTCTAGAAAAGAAGTAATAGTGAATGTTTCTATGCTAGTATGTTCAAATAAATTCTTCTATAGCATAGAAACTGACCCTTAGCTTTGTGACAACAATGCCCCTATCATTACTTGTATACTCCTTAGGGTATGTGTGTCCACTAATGATTCACAGGAATGAAACAATAAGAAGAGCTAACGGTCCAAGCACAAATTGAAGAGAGAACGAAACATGGCATTACTAAATGTAAGAAAGGAGTGCAACAGAGAAGACATTAGCGCATGAACAAAAGAACAAGAACGACCAATGAAGGAAAGCTTCCACAAGGTGCTATAGTGCTAGAACGCTCCAACATTAAAGGTAACATCCTAAGGTTAGTGATCATCACATTAAAATCCTTTCCTTGATGCTGGTATACACATAAATAGAGAACCAACCATGTTTGAGTTACAACCTCATTTGACCCAACCTAATTAACTCAACATGTTTATGCTCTAATATTTGTTCCTGTCACCACTTTCTTGATCTTATAATCTTAACTCAATGATCTGAAATGATTACACGTCTTATCTTTGGAATATGACAGTCATAATCATAAAATCATTACACAATATGCATAGATAGACTATCCATCTATAAGGTTGAGTAATCTAATCTGCCAAATGTTTTAAATGCTACATTTACAATTATTCATTGATCCTATCACCCATGTCAAGTTCAAGCAAAACACATAAACATCAACTTTATCTTGCTCAATATGCCTAAGGTTAGAGAAGAATAAACTTTTGGTTCTATTGGTGTTTTTCCACCAACAAAGCCCATGCACTTGATCTGCCTTGTCTCTATGAGCAGGACCCACTTTGAACACAATAGTAGAGGAGCTTGTCAACTCTCCAAGAATCCTACAAGTGAAGATCCTGGACCTACGAACATGTACAAAGATGCTGCTAGTTTCCACAACTAGTACTTCACTTCAAACTGCTGGAAGAGCAAGGAACATGGGTGACACCATCTCAAGAGGTGCACGTTATCAAAGTCTCTACTATGGGACTAGATGGTGCACCTACAGAATGAACATGGTAAGAGTTCAGGGGACCTAAAAACACTGAACCCTTACCGAAAGGTAAAATCGGTAGTTATCCATATTTATCCTTTTTCAGCATTGCATCAGTTTCCCTTTTCACATAGTTACTTTCCAGCAGTTGCATAATCATTCTCCTTTTAGCATGTTTACTTTTCTGCATTAGCATTGCATTAGAAAATAAAATAAATATATGTTTGCTTTGTGCATCATAATTTATAAGCCCCATGTGAATAATTTTGTGGCATGTAAGGACCCATAGGTATATTCACTGTGGTGACATAAAATAAAATTAAATATGCATTCAACTTGTTAGACTTTCTCTACATTATAAAAATATAAAAAGTATTTGAGAGAAATCTTGTTGAAACTCTACTTAAAAGAATCAAGAACAATCTTAAAAACTCTAGACAAGTAAGGCTTGAGTGGCCAGCCACCAACGCTTAATCTATTCCATAAGTTTTGTTGTCTATTTGAGTTCCACAGGATTTGAAGGACCAAGAAAAGCCAACAAGCAAGTGGATGTTCTATCCACTGGTGGAGCACTGTCTCAACAATCATCAACATCAATTAATGCTCCACTAGAGGAGGAAGAACATCTCCGCTACCAGTCTGCTACTTCATAAGATTGAACGACTACATCAACATCCAGCTTGGATGAAAGCACCCCCATGTATCTAGCTAAGTATTTTCTTCTCTTAGTTTTACCTTATTCTTTATGAGTTTTCTTATTTAGTAATAATAAAGTTCTAAAATAATAGAAACAAAATAAAAAGGGTGTGTCTAGTTTGCTTGTCTTTGTTCTTAAAGAAGTTGTTAATAAAAGAAGAATCTCGAATAATCTCTTGTATGAAAATGATGAATAGTTGCTCTGCTGTAATTCCTTTTAAGTACCTAGTTTTCAACCCGAACTCTCCTGAGTTTTAGACACAACTGTTTTGATCTAAGATTTTGCTCTGAACCTGAAACTCGTGGGTAGCGAATGCTTGATCTAAGTCTAGGTAGTTGGCGGATATGATATGGGAAGGTTTTGAGCTGCTGTTTATCATGCTCCTAGAATTTATCTTTGAAAATTAAAAATTCTGCATGATGAGTTCCTATATGATGAGAGTTTAATTCCTACCACAGCCATATAAACATGCATACTAGATTAGGAAAGACTTTCACTTGTTAGCTTAGCTGCTTGTAAGCATTGAGTGTGGTCAGTCTGTGTTGACCCTAGGGGATTAGTCATGTGGTTAAAATCAAGATTCACGTGCCCTCCACCACTTATGCTGCTTCTACCCTGGAGGTATGCATTTAAATATTTTCCATTAGACACATCCCAACAAGTTGTTCTGCTCCTATACTGGGAGTGAACAGAACCCTTCTTCCATTACTAGCCCCTTTCGTTATAGGCTCCAACATTTATGTTGCTATCTCTTATTTATGTTTCCAAAAAGATACTTGGGAATTATTCCATCGTATTCAGTTCCAATAAAAAAACAAAAGAAAAGACAGTGAGAAAGAAAAATAAAGAGAGAATAAAAGGACAAGGGTCCTAATTATGAGAGATTTTTTAGCAACCCAAGTGTAACACCCGAAAAATTTCTTATTTGGAAATAGAGCTAAAATGATTTAATTATGTATTTTTGTGCTCATGAAAACATAGGAAAATAAAAAAAAATTTTGTTAAATTAAAATTCATCTTAGGATGTAGCAACATTGTTGTGCATACATGCTAATGCATTGTGTTTTTGCATTGCTTGGTTTTGACCAAAGATCAAAATGAATTCAAGTTGTTCTTTCAAAATGCATTTAGGTTGATTTCCCTTCTCCGATATACATATATCATTTTTCTACAATCAAATTCCTTGTTTCTCATCTATCAATCAACCTCTACAAACTTCTCAGGAATTTTTTCGGCTTTTTATGTAGCTTGTTTCCACTTATCTGTGAGCATAATCTAATTTTTAGATGCTCCAAATTATCTTATCATGAGCTCAAAATACTTTATTTGGGTTCCTCATGTTCCATAATGTCTCTGAAAAATTTTCCCGAATTTTCAGAGTTTTCGGAGTATTTTTCGCGGCTTAAATAATAATTCTGGACTTTTCTAGAATTATTTTATCCATGAAAATAATTAATTCCGAAAATAATAAATCTCTCATTTGTTTTCCAACTCTCAAAGCCCATGTGCAATAATCCTAATAAATCTCAAAGGCCCATGCATTTATTTACTAATGGGCTTAAATGATTATTTAGGCCTATTAGCGGAGGTGGATGGTGCAACGTCAATTAGCACCATATCGCTAGTTGACATGGAGGTGGAGAGTTTTCCTCCCTATATATACGTACCTACCCCATGGGCAAAGTACACCAAAAACTACCGTAGAGGAGCCCCTAGTTTGGGAAATCTCTCGTGTAGTAAATTATATTTTCTCCTCTTTCTCTTGCCGCCGTCCGACGGAAGCCATGTTCAGGAGCCGTCGCATCATCTTCTTGAGATCAGCCGGTAAGATCCATCGTCGTTGTCTGAATAATGCAGCGTTTTTCGTGGCACTCTCCATATTTATCTCTCATCTACCTAGTTGCTTCTTCTTCTTGTTTCTATTGCAGCAGGCCAACAAATTGAACTGCATCATGTCCGTGATCTGAGCAGCAACGTATGCACCTCCATGCACCTAATTCCAGCGTCATGCATGCATATATATATATATACACACGAGCAATCCATCCATGCACCTAATTCCAGCGTCATGCATGCATATATATATATACACACGAGCAATACATCCATGCACTATGACAAAACAGTTGGCCAATGGTAGGACATCTTTCCATAACTTAACTTCCATATGTAAACCCTTGTATCTATCTACCTTATTCTAATCAGTGGCCGTGTTTGTTTTAGGCCTTCCCTGCTGGTCGCTATGGCCATGCTCGTACCTCAAGCCGGTGAAGAAGCCAAGTTTGTCCATCGGCCATCACTCGCAACCCGCTGTCGAGCCCTGCGCTCAGGAAAACCGCTGCTGCCCTATCATAACCAGTGTACGTCGTCGTCGTTCAGTCTCTGTTCACTCCGTGCTCCATTGCCGCGATGAATACATCTACCCTGGCCGATTGCCATCCCATGTTTGATGCGCCAACATCATTCAACACCGAGCAAGCAACGTCAAAGGACGGGCAATTGTTTCTCTGGGCATGTCGACGACTAGGCAGGTTCATATCTATTCTATATTTGTGACTGGAACATACCTGCATCTGCTTTCATTTAATCAGTTCCGTACAAGTCATGCTACGATCATTTAGCAAGTCCACCTGCCGCTGCTGTTGACGCCGTGCCCCGTTTCATCGCCGTTCCGATCCGTTGCCGAGGGCTCAGAGCTGAGGAGGTTCCCGAGACCGTCCGCCAAAGCCGCTGTGCACGCCATCTAAAGCCCCACCGGTGTTCGCGATCCGCTGCCGATTTCCCCGTCAAGCTGACGCCCGCTCCGTCGAGCCGTATGTCGTCATCCGTCGAAGCCCGCCGCAGCCGTTTTCTTCGTTCACCGCTCTTTTGTCGACTTCGTCAAGCAGACGAGCTCCGCATTGAGAACGCCTTCGTCCGTCCCGTCAAGTTGCACGACGTCTGCATCTCGTCTCCTGCGAAACAGCCCTAGGTGAGCTCGCGGTTGTCCACTCTATCTCCCGTTATTTTTGTTTTGTCCAATGGCGCTCGGAATCGTCATCTGGACGATCGCCGGTGAGCTCCTCGTCGCTGGCCATGGTGTGCCCTGCTCGTATCTCTCATGTGCCCTAGCTCAGCATCAGCCATCGCCGCCGGCCACGCCTACATGCCGTCGATCTACCATCTGCTGTTGCCTTTGCCGAGCTGAAGCATGCAAGCCGTCGTGCATGCCTGCATACGTGCTTGGCAGGTGGGACTAGTGAACATGCCTGCATACGTGCATGTCTGCCAAGGCCACCGTGCATGTCCACCTGGTACACCTGTGTATATTCAAGCTCTTCTAATCATCTATCTTGTATGCTCTATATATTATCATCTACTCTAGCAATCATGAATTAGCATATGGATTAATCAATCTTTACTGTTTTCTTGATCTCCAACACGAGTGTATATTAAATCCTTTTGGTGTCAGTTAGCCGCCAGTCATCCAAGCACTTTTAGTACATGCATCCTTTCCTGTAGACATCTGTCGATTTTCCTTTTTAGCTTCGTTTCTACCCGTTTTTGGTTGTGTTAGAATCACGATAACATTGTATGCGTGTTAATGTTGATGTTTAATATGTCACATTTTCCTTTGTGAATTTAATTTAAATATTACCTTGATTAATGTTTATGTAACCAGTTTTATTAATAAAATTAATATAGGAGTTACACTTCGATATTTTATATGCAAATATAAAAACGATTTAATTGCTATCACCAATGTGTTTTAAAATTTTAATTTGATTAGCTTCACCTCAGGTCATATGCAGTTCAAATAGATGTTCTCACATATATACTTTCTTTTTAACAAAATAAGTTTAATTAATATGTATGAGACTCGTTTTTCTAATCTAAAAACAATACAGGCGTTATACTACGGTATTTGATATATAAATGTTAAATATAATTAATTACTAACATGATCGTGCTCCTAAATTATAAATCCCTTAACTTGAACATGTGTCATACATAATTCCAACAGATGTTCCCACACGTTACTTCTTTATGTAAAGTTAAGAGTTTAATTTGCTTAATTTATTTATACAGCAACATTCATGAATAAAATATGAATAGGTTTAACTTGGTTTTTGAAGTAAAAATATAAATTGACTAATCTGAATTAATGTCATTCATATTATTTTCTAAATTAACATAAATTGAGCTCGTAGTTGTTCCTTTTACTATATAAATCTTTTGGTAGTCGTTTCTCTTTTACCGTAGCTTCGATTAGAGTGCTTTTCGCGCCTGTGTGTTTGTAGCAATGCGTAGAACATCTTTAAAACCTTTTCACACGTTGTTTCATATGTTTGGTGTACTGTTCTAATTTATTTCTATTGTTTGCTTCGTGTATGACTGCATATGGATGCTTGTGTGGTGCTCTATGATAATGTCCAGTCGGTGAGATTTATGTGTTGATCAAGAAGGAGTTCTTCTGAAGCTTTGGACTAGAAGAAGGGTCATAGTTTAAGGCAAGTATAGCATGGGATTATCCTTGTTGTCCTATTCACCTTATGCAATTAAAATCATTATGCATTTATTCCTTGTTAAGGATGACTTAGTGATTGATCCTATACCTTGGTACCTATTATGATGCATTGATTAGTATGGCTAGTGCTTAAACATGGACTATGATCATGTAAATTGATTAGAGGAATATGCAATAAACATTAAAATATGATTTTGATTCTTGTATAAAGGGGGTTAGAGCATGTGTGTTGTTTTGATGCTCTAATTGCTCTCCATAAGGACTCATCTATAAGCGACAATCCGGGATTTACAGTACAACTGTGAGGGCTATATGGCTCTGGCTTTAGTCATATAGAAGGACCTTTTCTAGCTTGTTAGAGGTAACCTTTTTGGCGTAAGAATGGCTTGACGAATCGGGTATAGTGCGGCCTCTGTCCTTATGTGTATAGGCTGCGCGTCATTGTGCCATTTGGAAGGGGGGCTCTACATCTGTTTGCCGAGTGAATCTAATGGCCCTAACTTGTTAGACGAACCTTCGAAAGACTTCATAGTGTTTACCCTGCCTGCTCACCTTGGTAGTGTTTTGGGAGTAATTAACCCGGGCATTTGGGTAACACGACTCACAGTGAAAGTGTACGACCTCTGCAGAGTGTAAAACTGTTATAACAGCCGTGCTCACGGTCACGAGTGGCCTTGGACCCTTACAGAATAAATGATGACACTGATGATAATGATAATACTGACGATATTGATGCTCACTAATGATTATTGTTTCTTGCTATACATTATTCTTGTTTACATGATCATGAGGTTATTTGGGCTTATGGTAAACTTGTTGCTACTCAATTGCTAAAAGATGACTCATTAAAAGCTAATCGCAGTAAACTTGTGTCAAACCTTTTGAGCCTCATGAACCCCATGATATATTTGCTGAGTTCGACATGGACTCACTCTTGCTATTTCCACACCTCAGGATAGTCTCTGGAGTTAATAGGCTTGTGATCAACCAGTTAGTTTGTTCCTGGAGTGAAGTCTACACCCGGTGTTCGGAGTTATCTTTCCGCTGTGTTGCTCTTTAAGGTATATTTTATACTATTGAGTTATGTATATTAATCATTTGTCTCTTGATATTACACTTATCTGTGGCTATATGTGAGATTTGTCTTCTTTATTTCACATATGGTGTATGTCTGGTTTTGTCCTTAAAACTGGGTGTGACAGAGTGGTATCAGAGCAATGCTGACTGTAGGACGCAAGCCTAGTTAGAAAATGGTCGTCTTAAGGTTTTGAAACTGCTATAACAATCCTTGTTCTATTAACCTTGGTATTTTCTTCCATACTATATCCTTGCCCTTGATAGTATCCCCGCCTTGTTGCTTATTTTAAAAGTCTTTGTTCTCATCTTCACTCCTTGATTTGGTATGCTTTTAGAACATCATCTTACCATCTTCTTGCGACATCGAAAGAGAAGTTTTAAGATCTTTTCCCTTTATACGAAGAAAACGATAGCATCACAAGTTGAGTCAATGATTTAGTTGTGCTCCTATGTTGCCTTGTTGGATTGTCTTTATGTCTATGTTTGTTTTGGATCTTTGTAATGATTGCAATGAATTTGTGGATCCCACAATTTCATTTAGATATAGGCTTAAGATATAAGGATTAGTGAATAGGTAGATGGGTTGGTTTATTTTGATTCTATCCTTTTAGAGCAGTCTGTCTCATTTGGCTTATACATCTGTCTCTGAACAACCATACATCATAAGAAAATTCTGGACAATATTAGGCTTCAAGATCTTTACCTAGACGCAAGAACTACCCTCATAGCTATTTTGGATTGGGAGATACAAAAATCACAAGACGATGCAAGTGTGCTGTCTGAAACCTGAAACAGAATCTGTTATGTGTTGTTTTCGGTCAAGTTAGCTGCAGAATCTGGAAAAGTGTTCTATAATTAAGTTGTAGAGAATTTGATAAGCTTTCTAACGGTATAAGGTTCAACTTAATTGGATTAACAGAACTGGAGATATGGATGTTTTACTGTGCTGCTGTTTTTCTGCTCGCGAGGAAACTTCAGGCTATTTGCTTCTACTTCTATACACAAGCCTCTAAAGAATTAGGACATGATGGTAGTTAACTTATACTAAAGATGATGCAAGTTACCCTTGGCATCCCCTGGCTGATCTTTTCGTAAGGGGGGTAGCCAAGTTAATGAAGATGTGAGACCAAGGTTTCATATGTTCAAGTGCTTCACTTGGAAGTATCAGTTAACCCAATTGTTGTGAGATCCTCATCAAGCGTGTGTACCCTTTGCTTACAATTGGTGACTTGTTGGATCATCTACAAGGAGCTCGTATTTTGGTTAAGATGGATCTTCGATTCGAGCTATCATAAGTAGGGAATTCAACCTTCAACATACCCAAGGCAAGTTGGCGTTGACGACATAGGAAGGAGATATTGTACATCTATAGTTGATTCTACGGAGACTTAGAAGACCTCAATGTTGTACCAAGCATGGTAGATAAATTCTGAATAAAGGATGTTCTTTTCTTGTTTAAATTATCTCTAATGCTGCAATTGTTGGAGAAGAACCCAAGGAAGTTAAATGATGTGTTGAGTTGGAACCCACCCAAGGATGTAAGTGTAACTCAGAGTTTCCTTGGAATAATAATCAGAGGTTCATCGGAGGTAATGTAATCTTGGACATAAGAGTGACATCTACAAGGATCGTGTAAAAATATGGACATCTTCACAAAGTTGGTTTTGAGCTTGTGACTCATCACCATTGGCTTAATTATTTTTTTGATGCAAATCATTGGATTAATATTGGTCAAGGATTACGACTAGGAAGTGTGTAGCCTAGAAAACAAAAGTCGTTGCCGATGCCCTTAGCAAAGGAGAGCTATGCTAATAAAGATTCGGACTACACCTAGGTTTGAGAAGTGGCATGTGGAACTTGAGTGATGTCACTAATACTACAAAGGCGGTAATTAATGGAGCTCACCTTTGAACAAGAGGAATAATTGCGAAGGTTAATTGGAAGTAACGGCAGAAAGGACTAAGGGATAATGTTTAAGAGTTGAGCAAGCTATTCGGATCAAGGTTGTAACAACATGCAAAGTAAAGCAGAATCCCTACCAAGAGGAGGTAACTACTCGAGGAAGAGAAGAAGATTCTACGGTGAAGTATCCCTATCTCTTTGACCACCATCTTCCGAATCTCGAGGACGAGATTCATCTTAAGGGGGGTAGAATTGTAACACCCGAAAAATTTCTTATTTGGAAATAGAGCTAAAATGATTTAATTATGTATTTTTGTGCTCATGAAAACATAGGAAAATAAAAAAAAATTTTGTTAAATTAAAATTCATCTTAGGATGTAGCAACATTGTTGTGCATACATGCTAATGCATTGTGTTTTTGCATTGCTTGGTTTTGACCAAAGATCAAAATGAATTCAAGTTGTTCTTTCAAAATGCATTTAGGTCGATTTCCCTTCTCCGATATACATATATCATTTTTCTACAATCAAATTCCTTGTTTCTCATCTATCAATCAACCTCTACAAACTTCTCAGGAATTTTTTCGGCTTTTTATGTAGCTTGTTTCCACTTATCTGTGAGCATAATCTAATTTTTAGATGCTCCAAATTATCTTATCATGAGCTCAAAATACTTTATTTGGGTTCCTCATGTTCCATAATGTCTCTGAAAAATTTTCCCGAATTTTCAGAGTTTTCGGAGTATTTTTCGCGGCTTAAATAATAATTCTGGACTTTTCTAGAATTATTTTATCCATGAAAATAATTAATTCCGAAAATAATAAATCTCTCATTTGTTTTCCAACTCTCAAAGCCCATGTGCAATAATCCTAATAAATCTCAAAGGCCCATGCATTTATTTACTAATGGGCTTAAATGATTATTTAGGCCTATTAGCGGAGGTGGATGGTGCAACGTCAATTAGCACCATATCGCTAGTTGACATGGAGGTGGAGAGTTTTCCTCCCTATATATACGTACCTACCCCATGGGCAAAGTACACCAAAAACTACCGTAGAGGAGCCCCTAGTTTGGGAAATCTCTCGTGTAGTAAATTATATTTTCTCCTCTTTCTCTTGCCGCCGTCCGACGGAAGCCATGTTCAGGAGCCGTCGCATCATCTTCTTGAGATCAGTCGGTAAGATCCATCGTCGTTGTCTGAATAATGCAGCGTTTTTCGTGGCACTCTCCATATTTATCTCTCATCTACCCAGTTGCTTCTTCTTCTTGTTTCTATCGCATTTAGGCCAACAAATTGAACTGCATCATGTCCGTGATCTGAGCAGCAACGTATGCACCTCCATGCACCTAATTCCAGCGTCATGCATGCATATATATATATACACACGAGCAATCCATCCATGCACCTAATTCCAGCGTCATGCATGCATATATATATATACACACGAGCAATCCATCCATGCACTATGACAAAACAGTTGGCCAATGGTAGGACATCTTTCCATAACTTAACTTCCATATGTAAACCCTTGTATCTATCTACCTTATTCTAATCAGTGGCCGTGTTTGTTTTAGGCCTTCCCTGCTGGTCGCTATGGCCATGCTCGTACCTCAAGCCGGTGAAGAAGCCAAGTTTGTCCATCGGCCATCACTCGCAACCCGCTGTCGAGCCCTGCGCTCAGGAAAACCACTGCTGCCCTATCATAACCAGTGTACGTCGTCGTCGTTCAGTCTCTGTTCACTCCGTGCTCCATTGCCGCGATGAATACATCTACCCTGGCCGATTGCCATCCCATGTTTGATGCGCCAACATCATTCAACACCGAGCAAGCAACGTCAAAGGACGGGCAATTGTTTCTCTGGGCATGTCGACGACTAGGCAGGTTCATATCTATTCTATATTTGTGACTGGAACATACCTGCATCTGCTTTCATTTAATCAGTTCCGTACAAGTCATGCTACGATCATTTAGCAAGTCCACCTGCCGCTGCTGTTGACGCCGTGCCCCGTTTCATCGCCGTTCCGATCCGTTGCCGAGGGCTCAGAGCTGAGGAGGTTCCCGAGACCGTCCGCCAAAGCCGCTGTGCACGCCATCTAAAGCCCCACCGGTGTTCGCGATCCGCTGCCGATTTCCCCGTCAAGCTGACGCCCGCTCCGTCGAGCCGTATGTCGTCATCCGTCGAAGCCCGCCGCAGCCGTTTTCTTCGTTCACCGCTCTTTTGTCGACTTCGTCAAGCAGACGAGCTCCGCATTGAGAACGCCTTCGTCCGTCCCATCAAGTTGCACGACGTCTGCATCTCGTCTCCTGCGAAACAGCCCTAGGTGAGCTCGCGGTTGTCCACTCTATCTCCCGTTATTTTTGTTTTGTCCAATGGCGCTCGGAATCGTCATCTGGACGATCGCCGGTGAGCTCCTCGTCGCTGGCCATGGTGTGCCCTGCTCGTATCTCTCATGTGCCCTAGCTCAGCATCAGCCATCGCCGCCGGCCACGCCTACATGCCGTCGATCTACCATCTGCTGTTGCCTTTGCCGAGCTGAAGCATGCAAGCCGTCGTGCATGCCTGCATACGTGCTTGGCAGGTGGGACTAGTGAACATGCCTGCATACGTGCATGTCTGCCAAGGCCACCGTGCATGTCCACCTGGTACACCTGTGTATATTCAAGCTCTTCTAATCATCTATCTTGTATGCTCTATATATTATCATCTACTCTAGCAATCATGAATTAGCATATGGATTAATCAATCTTTACTGTTTTCTTGATCTCCAACACGAGTGTATATTAAATCCTTTTGGTGTCAGTTAGCCGCCAGTCATCCAAGCACTTTTAGTACATGCATCCTTTCCTGTAGACATCTGTCGATTTTCCTTTTTAGCTTCGTTTCTACCCGTTTTTGGTTGTGTTAGAATCACGATAACATTGTATGCGTGTTAATGTTGATGTTTAATATGTCACATTTTCCTTTGTGAATTTAATTTAAATATTACCTTGATTAATGTTTATGTAACCAGTTTTATTAATAAAATTAATATAGGAGTTACACTTCGATATTTTATATGCAAATATAAAAACGATTTAATTGCTATCACCAATGTGTTTTAAAATTTTAATTTGATTAGCTTCACCTCAGGTCATATGCAGTTCAAATAGATGTTCTCACATATATACTTTCTTTTTAACAAAATAAGTTTAATTAATATGTATGAGACTCGTTTTTCTAATCTAAAAACAATACAGGCGTTATACTACGGTATTTGATATATAAATGTTAAATATAATTAATTACTAACATGATCGTGCTCCTAAATTATAAATCCCTTAACTTGAACATGTGTCATACATAATTCCAACAGATGTTCCCACACGTTACTTCTTTATGTAAAGTTAAGAGTTTAATTTGCTTAATTTATTTATACAGCAACATTCATGAATAAAATATGAATAGGTTTAACTTGGTTTTTGAAGTAAAAATATAAATTGACTAATCTGAATTAATGTCATTCATATTATTTTCTAAATTAACATAAATTGAGCTCGTAGTTGTTCCTTTTACTATATAAATCTTTTGGTAGTCGTTTCTCTTTTACCGTAGCTTCGATTAGAGTGCTTTTCGCGCCTGTGTGTTTGTAGCAACGCGTAGAACATCTTTAAAACCTTTTCACACGTTGTTTCATATGTTTGGTGTACTGTTCTAATTTATTTCTATTGTTTGCTTCGTGTATGACTGCATATGGATGCTTGTGTGGTGCTCTATGATAATGTCCAGTCGGTGAGATTTATGTGTTGATCAAGAAGGAGTTCTTCTGAAGCTTTGGACTAGAAGAAGGGTCATAGTTTAAGGCAAGTATAGCATGGGATTATCCTTGTTGTCCTATTCACCTTATGCAATTAAAATCATTATGCATTTATTCCTTGTTAAGGATGACTTAGTGATTGATCCTATACCTTGGTACCTATTATGATGCATTGATTAGTATGGCTAGTGCTTAAACATGGACTATGATCATGTAAATTGATTAGAGGAATATGCAATAAACATTAAAATATGATTTTGATTCTTGTATAAAGGGGGTTAGAGCATGTGTGTTGTTTTGATGCTCTAATTGCTCTCCATAAGGACTCATCTATAAGCGACAATCCGGGATTTACAGTACAACTGTGAGGGCTATATGGCTCTGGCTTTAGTCATATAGAAGGACCTTTTCTAGCTTGTTAGAGGTAACCTTTTTGGCGTAAGAATGGCTTGACGAATCGGGTATAGTGCGGCCTCTGTCCTTATGTGTATAGGCTGCGCGTCATTGTGCCATTTGGAAGGGGGGCTCTACATCTGTTTGCCGAGTGAATCTAATGGCCCTAACTTGTTAGACGAACCTTCGAAAGACTTCATAGTGTTTACCCTGCCTGCTCACCTTGGTAGTGTTTTGGGAGTAATTAACCCGGGCATTTGGGTAACACGACTCACAGTGAAAGTGTACGACCTCTGCAGAGTGTAAAACTGTTATAACAGCCGTGCTCACGGTCACGAGTGGCCTTGGACCCTTACAGAATAAATGATGACACTGATGATAATGATAATACTGACGATATTGATGCTCACTAATGATTATTGTTTCTTGCTATACATTATTCTTGTTTACATGATCATGAGGTTATTTGGGCTTATGGTAAACTTGTTGCTACTCAATTGCTAAAAGATGACTCATTAAAAGCTAATCGCAGTAAACTTGTGTCAAACCTTTTGAGCCTCATGAACCCCATGATATATTTGCTGAGTTCGACATGGACTCACTCTTGCTATTTCCACACCTCAGGATAGTCTCTGGAGTTAATAGGCTTGTGATCAACCAGTTAGTTTGTTCCTGGAGTGAAGTCTACACCCGGTGTTCGGAGTTATCTTTCCGCTGTGTTGCTCTTTAAGGTATATTTTATACTATTGAGTTATGTATATTAATCATTTGTCTCTTGATATTACACTTATCTGTGGCTATATGTGAGATTTGTCTTCTTTATTTCACATATGGTGTATGTCTGGTTTTGTCCTTAAAACTGGGTGTGACACCAAGTTCTCAGCAAGTTCTTCAAAGTTTAAGAGAGGTATAAATTTCTTCAAGGAGCAAAAGTAGAAATAGATATTCACCATTTTTCCTCTACCCCTTTATTGCCACTTACATCTACCATCATTACCACTATATACATATCCACTTAGCCCATATTTAGGATCACACACATGCACATCTTGATTTGACTATATGGTCGGACTTGTCCCTCTGGATCCATGTGTCTGACTATGCAATAAATGTTTGCAAGTATGGATTCCTTGTCTCCCACATATAAGCTCCAGATAGACCTATTAGAAATAGGGTGAGAGATAGAGAAGGTATAATGTTACTATGCCTTATGCCAAAAATACCACATATTTTGAGAGAAGAGAGAAGGCATACACCATAAATGCCTTGGTGAAGATCCAGAAATACCATAAAGGAGAGACATGAAAGGGTCATACACAGGAATCTGTGAGTTTTATTTGAAAACCCTGCAAAACTCCAGAATAATGGTTGATCAAAGAGCTTGAGACATAGCACTTGACTTGACCATTTTGTCTTTCAACTGCTCAAGACCCAAGTGACGGCTACAAGCCCCATGGTAAAAGGTAATATGGGTAGGTTTGAAGTCAGGATAGTTCGTTCTAATCCGGAGGAGAGTTCTTGTTTGAATGCATGTGTACTTTTGAGGCGTGAAAGCATTGTAGCAACTCTTGATCCATCACTGAGTTTATCTTTGCTTAGGGACGAGCAAAGGGTAAGCTTGGGGGAGTTTGTTAACGGTAGATAAGTATCATTTTTAACCGTCAACATAGCATGAAAAAGGACTAAACAATAATTACCACTTAGATATAGGGGGTTTATTGACATAATTCCATGAGTTTTGGTGAATGTCTGTTTCTATAGGGTGTCAGCTGAAAAGAACCAAGGAAGGCCCACATGTTAGGTTTACATAGACAATAGGGCCACGCATAACTTTTCTATAATCTAGAAGATACGAGAAGACTCTAGAAACAAACCGGAGGTGAGACGGGCCCGATAGCCGGGTAGCCACCCAAGGGTTGGGGCAGGCGCCCCGGCTGCAGAGCCAATCAGGCTCCACCTCGTGGACCCTGCCTCCACCACCTTTGAGGATTAATAAAAAGTCATTGATTAAGGTTGGTTTGATCCGAAGATTGTGGTGCTTCCTAGAGGGCTATATAAGCAAGGCCCCTGGACCCTAGAAGAGCAATCCCTTGAAACCCTAATTCATTATTTCTTATGAGGATCAACAGGGAGGGGTCCCTTGAATGGATCTCTCTCTTAGGGCACATATAAGAGAGATTAGCTTTGTGGTCTCCATGAGAGATTAGAGTTCTTCTAGATTGAGAGAGTTAGAGTGGAGGGAGAGTTGCAGGAAGCCTGGCATGTTGGTGTCTCCTCTCCGTCTTGTACATGTGGGATCAAGTCTCCTAACCTGAGGCTTGGTTCTAAGATTCTTCGGTAATTCAACTTTCAATACTAAGTAAGTACGTTGTTATTATTGTTCCATGGTTTACGAGTTTACTTTATTCTCTTCCATGATAGAGGGTAGGGTAATCGTTTGTAGCGTAAGCGTGGTGCTTAGGCTAGAGATACTCGGAGATATCCCCTGTTTGGCCGGATCCGTGGTAGTAGCACGGGACGTGACAATCCCATTGCTTCCTTTGTACTCCATATCCCGTTAGAAGGATTGGTAGGATTAAGTGCCCTGGTTAAGCATCCACTGTGGTGTCTCTTTTCCATTGGTATGTCCCCATAGATCAATAGTTTCATAGCTTACCATAGGTTGGAACCAGACTATCGTCGTAATCTTCTCTAATCGCTTATATCTTCGCTACCTTGTAGTGCGGCCCAGGGGTTAAGTATAGATTTAGGTAAGTCATCGCACACTTTCTCCTTGTGAATAAATAAATACGATACTCTAGAAATATCACCCGGGTGAAATGCTCACCGATATCCATGCACTTACGGATCCTTTTCTGTGTGCATTGACAAATACCAACAGTCACCTATGAGTTCCATCGGTTGCCTCCAATTCTATTTCTGAGCCAACAGCACGTTCGATGCAAACCGTGCACCAATCTTGTAACAAGAGTAGCACTATCTCCAAATGGACCGAACTGAGCTTCCACTTGAGCCTCATCACCTAGGAGTCCCATCGACTGTGTCCAAAATGATTTGTATGCCTATGGTATGTTCGGTGCAAACCGTGCAGCTATCTTGCACTAACACTAACAATCTCTCCAAATGGACTAAAACGAGATTCCACACGACCCACATCACCTAGAGTTCCATCGAGTGCATCCTCAACTATTTATGAGCCTATGGTACGTTCAGTGCAAACCATGCTCCTATCCTGCACAAAGATTAGCACTATCTCCAAACGGACTGAATAGAGTTCCACCAGACCCTCGTCACCTAGAAGTACCGTCGGGTGCGTCTAAAACCATTTATGAGCCTAATGTACAATTGATGCATACCGAGCACCTATCTTGCACCGACGCAAACACTGTCTCAAAACAGATCGAAACGAGATTCCACATAACCCACGTCACCTAGGAGTTCCATCGGTTACCTCTAACACTATTTCTGAGCCTACAGTACGTTCGATGAAAATTATGCACAAATCTCGCATCAAGAGTAGCACTATCTCCAAATAGACCAAACCGAGCTTTCACTTGAGCCTTGTCACCTAGGAGTCCCATCGAGTGCATCCAAAATGATTTTTATGCCTACGGTGTGTTTAGTGCGAACCGTGCACCTATCATGTATTGACACTAACACTGTCTCCAAACGGACTAAAATGAGATTCCACTTGACCCATGTCACTTACGAGTTCCATCGGGTACGTCCAAAACAATTTATGAGCCTATGGTACGTTCAGTGCAAACCATGCACCTATCCTACATCAAGCTTAGCACTATCTCCAAACGGACCAAACAGAGCTCCACCAGACCCTCGTCACCTAGAAGTACAATTGGGTGCATCTAAAACCATTTATGAGCCTATGGTATGTTCGACACAAACCGAGCACCTATCTTGCACCGACGCTAACACTGTCTCAAAACACATCGAAACGAGATTCTACATGAAACATCACCTTGGAGTTCCATTGGGTGCCTCTAATACTATTTTCGAGCCTACAGTACGTTCGACGCAAATCGTGCACCAATATTGCATTAAGTGTAGCACTATCTCCAAATGGACTGAACCGAGCTTCCACTTGAGCCTCATCACCTTGGAGTCCCATCGAGTGTGTCCAAAACGATATCTATGCCTATGGTATGTTTGGTGCAAACCGTGCACCTATCTTTGCACAGACACTAGCACTGTGTCTAAACGGACTAAAACAAGATTCCACATGACCCATGTCACTTACGAGGTCCATCGGGTGCGTCCAAAACTATTTATGATCCTATGGTTCGTTCCGTGCAAACCGTGCACCTACCTTGCATTAAGATTAGCACTATCGCCAAACGGACCGAACAGAGCTCCACCACACCCTCGCCACCTAGGAGTACCATCGAGTGCGTCTAAAACGATTTCTGAGCCTATGGTATGTTTGACACAAACCGAGCACCTATCTTGCACCGATGCTAACACTGTCTCAAAACAAATCGAAACAAGAATCCACAAGACTCACGTCACCAAGGAGTTCCATCCAATGCCTCCAATACTATTTTCGAGCCTATAGGACGTTTGACGCAAACCGTGCACCAATATTGCATCAAAAGTAGCACTATCTCCAAATGGACCGAACCGAGCTACCACTTGAGCCTCGTCACCTTGGAGTCCCATCGAGTGTGTCCAAAATGATTGCTATGCCTATGGTATGTTTGGTGCAAACCATGCAGCTATCTTTGCACTGACACTAGCACTGTGTCTAAACAGACTAAAACAAGATTCCACATGACCCACGTCACTTAGGAGTTGCATTGGGTGCGTCCAAAACTATTTATGAGCCTATAGTTCATTCCGTGCAATCGATTCACCTATCTTGTATCAAGATTAGCACTATCTCCAAATGGACCGAATAGACCTCCACCAGACCCTCGTCACATAGGAGTTCCATTGGGTGCGTCTAAAATGATTTTTGAGCCTATGGTACGTTTGACACAAACCGAGCACCTATCTTGCACCGACGCTAACATTGTCTCAAAACAGATCAAAACGAGATTCTACATGACTCAAGTCAACTAGGAGTTCCATCGGGTGCCTCCAATACTATTTTTGAGCCTACGGTACGTTCGACGCAAAATGTGCACCAATCTTGCATCAAGAGTTGAACTATCTCCAAACAGACCGAACCAAGCTTCCACTTGTACCTCGTCACCTAGGAGTACCATCCAATGCGTCCAAAACGATTTATGTGCCTATGGTATGTTCGGTGGAAACAGTGCACCTATCTCACACTGACACTAACATTGTGCCCAAACGGACTAAAACGAGATTCCACACGACCCGTCACTTACGAGTTCCGTCGGGTGCGTCCAAAACAATTTATGAGCCTATGGTTCGTTCCGTGCAAACCATGCACCTATCTTGTGTCAAGATTAGCACTATCTCTAAACGAACCGAACAGAGCTCCAGCGACCCTCGTCACCTAGGTGTACCATCAGGTGTGTCTAAAATGATTTTATGAGCCTATGGTATGTTTGACACAAACCGAGCACCTATCTTGCACCGACGCTAACACTGTCTCAAAACAGATCGAAACGAGATTCCACATGACTCACGTCACATAGGAGTTCCATTGAGTGCCTCCAATACTATTTCCGAGCCTACAGTATGTTCGACGCAAACCGTGCACCAATCTTGCAACAAGAGTAGCACTTTCTCCAAACAGACCAAACCGAGCTTCCACTTGAGCCTCATCACCTAGGAGTCCCATCGAGTGCGTCCAAAATGATTTCTATACCTATGGTATGTTCGGTGCAAACCATGCACCTATCTTGCACTGACACTAGCACTATCTCCAAGTAGACTAAAATGAGATTCCACACGACCCACGTCACTTACGAGTTCCATCGGGTGCGTCCAAAACTATTTATAAGCCTATTTTACGTTCAGTGCAAACCATGCACCTATCTTGCATCAAGATTAGCACTATCCCCAAACAGACCAAATAGAGCTCCACCAGGCCCTCGTCACCAAGAAGTACCATCGGGTTCGTCTAAAACGATGTATGAGCCTATGGTATGTTTGACGCAAACCGAGCACATATCTTGCACCAACGCTAACACTGTCTCAAAACAGATCAAAATGATTTTCCACATAACTCACGTCACCTAGGAGTTCCATCGGGTGCCTATGGTACGTTTGACACAAACCGAGCACCTATCTTGCACCGACTCTAACACTGTCACAAAACATATCAAAATGAGATTTCACATGACTCACGTCACCTAGCAGTTACATCGGGTGCCTCCAATACTATTTTGAGGGTACAATACGTTCAACGCAAACTAAGCACCAATCTTGCCTCAAGAGTAGCACTATCTCCAAAGAGATCGAACCGAGCTTGCACTTGAGCCTCGTGACCTAGGAGTCCCATCGATGCGTCCAAAACGATTTCTATGCCTATGGTATGTTCGGTGCAAACCGTGCACCTATCTTGACTGACACTAACACTGTGTCCAAATGGAATAAAACAAGATTTCACACGACCCACGTCACTTATGAGTTCCATCGGGTGCGTCCAAAACTACTTATGAGCTTATGGTACGTTCAGTGCAAACCATGCACCTATCTTGCATCAAGATTAGCACTATCTCCAAACGGACCGAACAGAGCTCCACTAGACCCTCATCTCCTAGAAGTACCATCGGACGCGTCTAAAACGATTTATGAGCCTATGGTATGTTTGACGCAAACCGAGCACCTATCTTGCACCAATGCTAACACTATCTCAAAACAGATCGAAATGAGATTATACATGACCAACGTCACCTAGGAGTTCTATCGGTGGCCTCTAATTCTTTTTTTGGGCGTACAGTACGTTCGACGCAAACCGTTAACCAATCTTGCATCAAGAGTAGGACTATCTCCAATTGGACCGAACCGAGTTTCCACTTGAGCCATGTCTCCTAGGAGACCCATCAAGTGCATCCAAAATGATTTCTATGCCTATGATATGTTCGGTGTAAACCATGCACCTATCTTGCACTGACACTAACACTATCTCCGAACGGACTAAAACAAGATTCCACACGACCCACATCACTTACGAGTTCCATCAGGTGCTTCCAAAACTATTTATGAGCCTATGGTTCGTTCCGTGCAAACCGTGCACCTACCTTGCATTAAGATTAGCACTATCTCCAAATGGACCGAAAAGAGCTCCACCAGAACCTCACCACCTAGGAGTACCATCGGGTCCATCTAAAACAATTTATGAGCCTCTGGTATGTTTGACGCAAACCGATCACCTATCTTACACCGATGCTAACACTGTCTCAAAATAGATCGAAACGAGATTCCATATGGCTCACGTTCCATCGGTTGCCTCCAATACTATTTCCGAGCCTATAGGATGTTCGACGAAACCATGCACCTACCTTCCATTAAGATTAGCACTATCTACAAATGGACCGAACAGAGCTCCACCAGACCCTCGCCACCTAGGAGTACCATCAGGTGCGTCTAAGACGATTTATGAGCCTATGGTATGTTAGACATCGAGCACCTATCTTGCACCGACGCTAACATTGTCTCAAAACAGATCAAAATGAGATTCCACATGACTCACGTCACCTAGGAGTTCCATCGGGTGCCTCCAATACTATTTTTGAGCCTACTGTACGTTCGACGCAAACTGTGCACCAATCTTGCATCGAGAGTAGCACTATCTCCAAGCAGACCGAACCGAGCTTCCACTTGAGCCTTGTCACCTAGGAGTCCCATCAAGTTCATCCAAAATGATTTCTATGCCTATGTTATGTTCGGTGGAAACAGTGCACCTATCTCGCACTGACACTAACACTGTGCCCAAACAGACTAAAATGATATTACACACGACCCGTCACTTACGAGTTCCATCGGGTGCATCCAAAACTATTTATGAGCCTATGGTTCATTGCTTGCAAACCATGCACCTATCTTGTGTCAAGATTAGCACTATCTCCAAACAGACCGAACAGAGCTCCAATAGACCCTCATCACCTAGGTGTACCATCAGGTGCGCCTAAGACGATTTATGAGCCTATGGTATGTTAGACACAAACCAAGCACCTATCTTGCACCGACGCTAACACAGTCTCAAAACAGATCGAAACGAGATTCCACATGACTCACGTCACCTAGGAGTTCCATCGGGTGCCTCCAATACTATTTTCGAGCCTACGGTATGTTCGACGCAAACCGTGCACCAATCTTGCATCAAGGGTAGCACTATCTCTAAATGGACTGAACCGAGCTTCCACTTGAGCCTCGTCATGTAGGAGTCCCATCGAGTGCGTCCAAAAAGATTTCTATGCCTATGGTATGTTCGGTGCAAACCGTGCACATATCTTGCACTGACACCAGCACTGTCTCCAAGCAGACTAAAACAAGATTCCACACGACCTACGTCACTTACGAGTTCCAGCGGGTGCGTCCAAAACTTTTTATGAGCCTACGGTTCGTTCGATGCAAACCATGCACCTATCTTGCATCAAGATTAGCACTATCTCCAAACGGACCGAATAGAGCTCCACCAGACCCTCGTCACCTAGAAGTAGCATCGGGCATGTCTAAAGCGATTTATGAGCCTATGGTATGTTTGACGTAAACCGAGCACCTATCTTGCACCAAAGCTAACACTGTGTCAAAACAGATCAAATTTAGACTCTACATGACCCACATCACCTAGGAGTTCCATCGGTTGCCTCCAGTTCTATTTCCTAGCCTACAGTATGTTCGACGCAAACAGTGAACCAATCTTGCATCAAGAGTAGCACTATCTCCAAACAGACCGAACCGAGCTTGCAGTTGAGCTTCGTTACCTAGGAGTCCCATCATGCATACAAAATGATTTCTATGCCTATGATATGTTCGGTGTACACCATGCACCTATCTTGCACTGACACTAACACTATCTCCAAACGAACTAAAATGAGATTTCACATGACCCATGTCACTTACGAGTTCCATCGGGTGCGTCCAAAACTATTTATGAGCGCATAGTATATTTAGTGCAAACCACACACCTATCTTGCATCAAGATTAGCACTATCTCCAAACGGACTGAACAGAGCTCCACTAGACCCTCATCTCCTAGAAGTACCATCGGGCGCGTCTAAAACGATTTATGAGCCTATGGTACGTTTGACGCAAACCGAGCACCTATCTTGCACCAATGCTAACACTATCTCAAAACAGATCGAAATGAGATTATACATGACCAACGCCACCTAGGAGTTCTATCGGTGGCCTCCAATTCTTTTTTTTGGGCGTACAGCACGTTCAACGCAAACCGTGCACCAATCTTGCATCAAGAGTAGCACTATCTCCAATTGGACCGAACCGAGTTTCCACTTGAGCCATGTCTCCTAGGAGACCCATCAAGTGCATCCAAAATGATTTCTATGCCTACGATATGTTCGGTGTAAACCATGCACCTGTCTTGCACTGACACTAACACTATCTCCGAACGGACTAAAACAAGATTCCACATGACCCACATCACTTACGAGTTCCATCAGGTGCTTCCAAAACTATTTATGAGCCTATGGTTCGTTCCGTGCAAACCGTGCACCTACCTTGCATTGAGATTAGCACTATCTCCAAATGGACCGAAAAGAGCTCCACCAGAACCTCACCACCTAGGAGTACGATCGGGTCCATCTAAAACAATTTATGAGCCTCTGGTATGTTTGACGCAAACCGAGCACCTATCTTACACCGATGCTAACACTGTCTCAAAGCAGATCGAAACGAGATTCCATATGGCTCACGTCACCTAGGAGTTCCATCGGTTGCCTCCAATACTATTTCTGAGCCTATAGGATATTCGACGAAACCATGCACCTACCTTCCATTAAGATTAGCACTATCTACAAATGGACCGAACAGAGCTCCACCAGACCCTCGCCACCTAGGAGTACCATCAGGTGTGTCTAAGATGATTTATGAGCCTATGGTATGTTAGACATCGAGCACCTATCTTGCACCGACGCTAACATTGTCTCAAAACAGATCAAAATGAGATTCCACATGACTCACGTCACCTAGGAGTTCCATTGGGTGCCTCCAATACTATTTTCGAGCCTACTGTACGTACGACGCAAACTGTGCACCAATCTTGCATCGAGAGTAGCACTATCTCCAAACAGACCGAACCGAGCTTCCACTTGAGCCTTGTCACCTAGGAGTCCCATCAAGTTCATCCAAAATGATTTCTATGCCTATGTTATGTTCGGTGGAAACAGTGCACCTATCTCGCACTGACACTAAAACTGTGCCCAAACGGACTAAAACGATATTACACACGACCCGTCACTTACGAGTTCCATCGGGTGCATCCAAAACTATTTATGAGCCTATGGTATATTGCATGCAAACCATGCACCTATCTTGTGTCAAGATTAGCACTATCTTCAAACAGACCGAACAGAGCTCCAATAGACCCTCATCACCTAGGTGTACCATCAGGTGCGTCTAAGATGATTTATGAGCCTATGGTACGTTAGACACAAACCAAGCACCTATCTTGCACCGATGCTAACACAACCTCAAAACAGATCGAAACGAGATTCCACATGACTCACGTCACCTAGGAGTTCCATCGGGTGCCTCCAATACTATTTTCGAGCCTACGGTATGTTCGACGCAAATCGTGCACCAATCTTGCATCAAGGGTAGCACTATCTCCAAATGGACTGAACCGAGCTTCCACTTGAGCCTCGTCATGTAGGAGTCCCATCGAGTGCGTCCAAAAAGATTTGTATGCCTATGGTATGTTCGGTGGAAACCATGCACATATCTTGCACTGACACCAGCACTGTCTCCAAGCGGACTAAAACAAGATTCCACATGACCCACGTCACTTACGAGTTCCAGCGGGTGCGTCCAAAACTTTCTATGAGCCTACGGTTCGTTCGATGCAAACCATGCACCTATCTTGCATCATGATTAGCACTATCTCCAAACGGACCGAATAGAGCTCCACCAGACCCTCGTCACCTAGAAGTAGCATCGGGCCTGTCTAAAGCGATTTATGAGCCTATGGTATGTTTGACGCAAACCGAGCACCTATCTTGCACCAAAGCTAACACTATGTCAAAACAGATCAAATTTAGACTCTACATGACCCACATCACCTAGGAGTTCCATCGGTTGCCTCCAGTTCTATTTCCTAGCCTACAGTATGTTCGACGCAAACAGTGAACCAATCTTGCATCAAGAGTAGCACTATCTCCAAACAGACCGAACCGAGCTTGCAGTTGAGCTTCGTTACCTAGGAGTCCCATCATGCATCCAAAATGATTTCTATGCCTATGATATGTTCGGTGTACACCGTGCACCTATCTTGCACTGACACTAACACTATCTCCAAACGAACTAAAATGAGATTTCACATGACCCATGTCACTTACGAGTTCCATCGGGTGCGTCCAAAACTATTTATGAGCGCATAGTATATTTAGTGCAAACCATGCACCTATATTGCATCAAGATTAGCACTATCTCCAAACGGACCGAACAGAGCTCCACTAGACCCTCGTCGCCTAGAAGTACCATCAGGTGCATCTAAAACGATTTATGAGCCTATGGTACGTTTGATGCAAACCAACCACCTATATTGCACCGATGCTAACACAGTCTCAAAACAGATAGAAATGAGATTCTACATGACCCACGTCACCTAAGAGTTTCATCGGTTGCCTCCAATTCTATTTTTGAGCCTATAGAACGTACGACGCAAACCGTGCACCAATCTTGCATCAAGAGTAGCACTATCTCCAAGTGGACCGAACCGAGCTTCTAGAGCCTCGACACCTAGGAGTCCCATCGAGTGTGTCCAAAATGATTTCTGTGCCTATGGTATGTTCGGTGCAAACCATGCACCTATCTTTGCTCTGACACTAGCACTGTGTCTAAACTGACTAAAACGAGATTCCACAAGACAAACCATGCACCTATCTTGTGTCAAGATTAGCAATATCTCCAAACAGACCGAACATAGCTCCACCTGACCCTCATCACCTAAGAGTACCATCGGGTGCGTCTAAAACGATTTATGAGCCTATGGTTCGTTTGACACAAACCAAGCACCTATCTTGCACCGACACTAACACTGTCTCAAAAAAGCTCGAAATGAGATTCCACATAACTCACATCACCTAGCAGTTCCACCAGGTGCCTCCAATACTCTTTCTAAGTCCCATCGATGCGTTCAAAAATGATTTCTATGCCTATGGTATGTTCGGTGCAAACCGTGCACCTAACTCTCATTGACACTAACACTGTGCCTATGGTATGGTCAACGCAAACGGTGCACCAATCTTGCATCAAGAGTAGCACTATCTCCAAACAGACAGAACCAAGCTTCCACTTGAGCCTCGTCACATAGCAGTCCCATCGAGTGCGTCCAAAACGATTTCTATGCCTATGGTATGTTCGTTGCAAACCGTGCACCTATCTTGCACTGACACTAGCACTGTCTCCAAGCGGACTAAAACAAGATTCCACACGACCCATGTCACTTACAAATTCCATCGGGAGTGTCCAAAACTATTTATGAGGCTATGGTATATTTAGTGCAAACAACACACCTATCTTGCATCAAGATTAGCACTATCTCCAAACGGACCGAACAGAGCTCCACCAGATCCTCGTCAACTAGAAGTACCATCAGGTGCATCTAAAACGATTTATGAGCCTATGGTACGTTAGGCACAAACCGAGCACCTATCTTGCACCGACGCTAACACTGTCTCCCAACAAATCAAAACGAGATAACACACGACTCACGTCACATAGGAGTTCCATCGGGTGCCTCCAACACTATTTCTGAGCCTATGGTATGTTCAACGCAAACGGTGCACCAATCTTGCATCAAGAGTAGCACTATCTCTAAACAGACTGAACTGAGCTTCCACTTGAGCCTCGTCACATAGCAGTCCCTTCGAGTGCGTCCAAAACAATTTCTATGGCTATGGTATGTTCGGTGCAAACCATGCACCCATCTTGCACTGACACTAGCACTGTCTCCAAGCAGACTAAAACATGATTCCACATGACCCACGTCACTTACAAGCTCCATCGGGTGCATCTAAAATGATTTATGAGCCTATAGTTCATTTGACACAAACCGAGCATCTATCTTGCACCGATGCTAACACTGTCTCAAAACATATCGAAACGAGATTCCACATGACTCACATCACATAGGAGTTCCACCGGGTGCCTCCAATACTATTTCTGAGCCTACGGTACGTTCAACGCAAATGATGCACCGATCTTGCATCAAGAGTAGCACTATCTCCAAACAGACTGAACTGAGCTTCCACTTGAGCCTCGTCACATAGGAGCCCCATCGAGTGTGTCCAAAATGATTTCTACGCCTATGGTATGTTTGGTGTAAATCGTGCACCTATCTTGCACTGACACTAGCACTGTCTCCAAGTGGACTAAAACGTGATTCCACATGACCCATGTCACTTATAAGCTCCATCGGGTGCGTCCAAAACTATTTATGAGCCTATGCTTCGTTCCATGCAAACCATGCACCTATCTTGCATCAAGATTAGCACTATCTCCAAATGGATCGAACAGAGCTCCACCAGACCCTCGTCACCTAGAAGTACCATCGGGTGCATCTAAAACGATTTATGAGCCTATGGTACGTTAGGCACAAACCAAGCACCTATCTTGCACCGATGCTAACATTGTCTCCAAACAGATCAAAACGAGATTCCACATGACTCACGTTACATAGGAGTTCCATCAGGTGCCTCCAATACTATTTATGAGCCTACGGTATGTTCAACGCATATGGTCTACCAATCTTGCATCAAGAGTAGCACTATCTCCAAATAGACTGAACTGAGCTTCTACTTGAGCCTCATCACATAGGAGTCCCATCAAGTGCGTACAAAACGATTTCTATGCTATGGTATGTTCGATGCAAACCATGCACCTATCTTGCACTGACACTAGCACAGTCTCCAAGCAGACTAAAACGAGATTCCACACGACCCACGTCACTTACGAGTTCCATCGGGTGCGTCCAAAACTATTTATGAGCCTATGGTATATTCAGTGCAAACCAC
>CM039594.1:35915411-35943677 GCA_022457205.1 Saccharum spontaneum
TGCATCAAGATTAGCACTATCTCCAAACGGACCGAATAGAGCTCCCACCAGACCCTCGTCACCTAGAGTAGCATCGGGCATGTCTAAAGCGATTTATGAGCCTATGGTATGTTTGACGTAAACCGAGCACCTATCTTGCACCAAAGCTAACACTGTGTCAAAACAGATCAAATTTAGACTCTACATGACCCACATCACCTAGGAGTTCCATCGGTTGCCTCCAGTTCTATTTCCTAGCCTACAGTATGTTCGACGCAAACAGTGAACCAATCTTGCATCAAGAGTAGCACTATCTCCAAAACAGACCGAACCGAGCTTGCAGTTGAGCTTCGTTACCTAGGAGTCCCATCATGCATACAAAATGATTTCTATGCCTATGATATGTTCGGTGTACACCATGCACCTATCTTGCACTGACACTAACACTATCTCCAAACGAACTAAAATGAGATTTCACATGACCCATGTCACTTACGAGTTCCATCGGGTGCGTCCAAAACTATTTATGAGCGCATAGTATATTTAGTGCAAACCACACACCTATCTTGCATCAAGATTAGCACTATCTCCAAACGGACTGAACAGAGCTCCACTAGACCCTCATCTCCTAGAAGTACATCGGGCGCGTCTAAAACGATTTATGAGCCTATGGTACGTTTGACGCAAACCGAGCACCTATCTTGCACCAATGCTAACACTATCTCAAAACAGATCGAAATGAGATTATACATGACCAACGCCACTAGGAGTTCTATCGGTGGCCTCCAATTCTTTTTTTTGGGCGTACAGCACGTTCAACGCAAACCGTGCACCAATCTTGCATCAAGAGTAGCACTATCTCCAATTGGACCGAACCGAGTGTTTCCACTTGAGCCATGTCTCCTAGGAGACCCATCAAGTGCATCCAAAATGATTTCTATGCCTACGATATGTTCGGTGTAAACCATGCACCTGTCTTGCACTGACACTAACACTATCTCCGAACGGACTAAAACAAGATTCCACATGACCCACATCACTTACGAGTTCCATCAGGTGCTTCCAAAACTATTTATGAGCCTATGGTTCGTTCCGTGCAAACCGTGCACCTACCTTGCATTGAGATTAGCACTATCTCCAAATGGACCGAAAAGAGCTCCACCAGAACCTCACCACCTAGGAGTACGATCGGGTCCATCTAAAACAATTTATGAGCCTCTGGTATGTTTGACGCAAACCGAGCACCTATCTTACACCGATGCTAACACTGTCTCAAAGCAGATCGAAACGAGATTCCATATGGCTCACGTCACCTAGGAGTTCCATCGGTTGCCTCCAATACTATTTCTGAGCCTATAGGATATTCGACGAAACCATGCACCTACCTTCCATTAAGATTAGCACTATCTACAAATGGACCGAACAGAGCTCCACCAGACCCTCGCCACCTAGGAGTACCATCAGGTGTGTCTAAGATGATTTATGAGCCTATGGTATGTTAGACATCGAGCACCTATCTTGCACCGACGCTAACATTGTCTCAAAACAGATCAAAATGAGATTCCACATGACTCACGTCACCTAGGAGTTCCATTGGGTGCCTCCAATACTATTTTCGAGCCTACTGTACGTACGACGCAAACTGTGCACCAATCTTGCATCGAGAGTAGCACTATCTCCAAACAGACCGAACCGAGCTTCCACTTGAGCCTTGTCACCTAGGAGTCCCATCAAGTTCATCCAAAATGATTTCTATGCCTATGTTATGTTCGGTGGAAACAGTGCACCTATCTCGCACTGACACTAAAACTGTGCCCAAACGGACTAAAACGATATTACACACGACCCGTCACTTACGAGTTCCATCGGGTGCATCCAAAACTATTTATGAGCCTATGGTATATTGCATGCAAACCATGCACCTATCTTGTGTCAAGATTAGCACTATCTTCAAACAGACCGAACAGAGCTCCAATAGACCCTCATCACCTAGGTGTACCATCAGGTGCGTCTAAGATGATTTATGAGCCTATGGTACGTTAGACACAAACCAAGCACCTATCTTGCACCGATGCTAACACAACCTCAAAACAGATCGAAACGAGATTCCACATGACTCACGTCACCTAGGAGTTCCATCGGGTGCCTCCAATACTATTTTCGAGCCTACGGTATGTTCGACGCAAATCGTGCACCAATCTTGCATCAAGGGTAGCACTATCTCCAAATGGACTGAACCGAGCTTCCACTTGAGCCTCGTCATGTAGGAGTCCCATCGAGTGCGTCCAAAAAGATTTGTATGCCTATGGTATGTTCGGTGGAAACCATGCACATATCTTGCACTGACACCAGCACTGTCTCCAAGCGGACTAAAACAAGATTCCACATGACCCACGTCACTTACGAGTTCCAGCGGGTGCGTCCAAAACTTTCTATGAGCCTACGGTTCGTTCGATGCAAACCATGCACCTATCTTGCATCATGATTAGCACTATCTCCAAACGGACCGAATAGAGCTCCACCAGACCCTCGTCACCTAGAAGTAGCATCGGGCCTGTCTAAAGCGATTTATGAGCCTATGGTATGTTTGACGCAAACCGAGCACCTATCTTGCACCAAAGCTAACACTATGTCAAAACAGATCAAATTTAGACTCTACATGACCCACATCACCTAGGAGTTCCATCGGTTGCCTCCAGTTCTATTTCCTAGCCTACAGTATGTTCGACGCAAACAGTGAACCAATCTTGCATCAAGAGTAGCACTATCTCCAAACAGACCGAACCGAGCTTGCAGTTGAGCTTCGTTACCTAGGAGTCCCATCATGCATCCAAAATGATTTCTATGCCTATGATATGTTCGGTGTACACCGTGCACCTATCTTGCACTGACACTAACACTATCTCCAAACGAACTAAAATGAGATTTCACATGACCCATGTCACTTACGAGTTCCATCGGGTGCGTCCAAAACTATTTATGAGCGCATAGTATATTTAGTGCAAACCATGCACCTATATTGCATCAAGATTAGCACTATCTCCAAACGGACCGAACAGAGCTCCACTAGACCCTCGTCGCCTAGAAGTACCATCAGGTGCATCTAAAACGATTTATGAGCCTATGGTACGTTTGATGCAAACCAACCACCTATATTGCACCGATGCTAACACAGTCTCAAAACAGATAGAAATGAGATTCTACATGACCCACGTCACCTAAGAGTTTCATCGGTTGCCTCCAATTCTATTTTTGAGCCTATAGAACGTACGACGCAAACCGTGCACCAATCTTGCATCAAGAGTAGCACTATCTCCAAGTGGACCGAACCGAGCTTCTAGAGCCTCGACACCTAGGAGTCCCATCGAGTGTGTCCAAAATGATTTCTGTGCCTATGGTATGTTCGGTGCAAACCATGCACCTATCTTTGCTCTGACACTAGCACTGTGTCTAAACTGACTAAAACGAGATTCCACAAGACAAACCATGCACCTATCTTGTGTCAAGATTAGCAATATCTCCAAACAGACCGAACATAGCTCCACCTGACCCTCATCACCTAAGAGTACCATCGGGTGCGTCTAAAACGATTTATGAGCCTATGGTTCGTTTGACACAAACCAAGCACCTATCTTGCACCGACACTAACACTGTCTCAAAAAAGCTCGAAATGAGATTCCACATAACTCACATCACCTAGCAGTTCCACCAGGTGCCTCCAATACTCTTTCTAAGTCCCATCGATGCGTTCAAAAATGATTTCTATGCCTATGGTATGTTCGGTGCAAACCGTGCACCTAACTCTCATTGACACTAACACTGTGCCTATGGTATGGTCAACGCAAACGGTGCACCAATCTTGCATCAAGAGTAGCACTATCTCCAAACAGACAGAACCAAGCTTCCACTTGAGCCTCGTCACATAGCAGTCCCATCGAGTGCGTCCAAAACGATTTCTATGCCTATGGTATGTTCGTTGCAAACCGTGCACCTATCTTGCACTGACACTAGCACTGTCTCCAAGCGGACTAAAACAAGATTCCACACGACCCATGTCACTTACAAATTCCATCGGGAGTGTCCAAAACTATTTATGAGGCTATGGTATATTTAGTGCAAACAACACACCTATCTTGCATCAAGATTAGCACTATCTCCAAACGGACCGAACAGAGCTCCACCAGATCCTCGTCAACTAGAAGTACCATCAGGTGCATCTAAAACGATTTATGAGCCTATGGTACGTTAGGCACAAACCGAGCACCTATCTTGCACCGACGCTAACACTGTCTCCCAACAAATCAAAACGAGATAACACACGACTCACGTCACATAGGAGTTCCATCGGGTGCCTCCAACACTATTTCTGAGCCTATGGTATGTTCAACGCAAACGGTGCACCAATCTTGCATCAAGAGTAGCACTATCTCTAAACAGACTGAACTGAGCTTCCACTTGAGCCTCGTCACATAGCAGTCCCTTCGAGTGCGTCCAAAACAATTTCTATGGCTATGGTATGTTCGGTGCAAACCATGCACCCATCTTGCACTGACACTAGCACTGTCTCCAAGCAGACTAAAACATGATTCCACATGACCCACGTCACTTACAAGCTCCATCGGGTGCATCTAAAATGATTTATGAGCCTATAGTTCATTTGACACAAACCGAGCATCTATCTTGCACCGATGCTAACACTGTCTCAAAACATATCGAAACGAGATTCCACATGACTCACATCACATAGGAGTTCCACCGGGTGCCTCCAATACTATTTCTGAGCCTACGGTACGTTCAACGCAAATGATGCACCGATCTTGCATCAAGAGTAGCACTATCTCCAAACAGACTGAACTGAGCTTCCACTTGAGCCTCGTCACATAGGAGCCCCATCGAGTGTGTCCAAAATGATTTCTACGCCTATGGTATGTTTGGTGTAAATCGTGCACCTATCTTGCACTGACACTAGCACTGTCTCCAAGTGGACTAAAACGTGATTCCACATGACCCATGTCACTTATAAGCTCCATCGGGTGCGTCCAAAACTATTTATGAGCCTATGCTTCGTTCCATGCAAACCATGCACCTATCTTGCATCAAGATTAGCACTATCTCCAAATGGATCGAACAGAGCTCCACCAGACCCTCGTCACCTAGAAGTACCATCGGGTGCATCTAAAACGATTTATGAGCCTATGGTACGTTAGGCACAAACCAAGCACCTATCTTGCACCGATGCTAACATTGTCTCCAAACAGATCAAAACGAGATTCCACATGACTCACGTTACATAGGAGTTCCATCAGGTGCCTCCAATACTATTTATGAGCCTACGGTATGTTCAACGCATATGGTCTACCAATCTTGCATCAAGAGTAGCACTATCTCCAAATAGACTGAACTGAGCTTCTACTTGAGCCTCATCACATAGGAGTCCCATCAAGTGCGTACAAAACGATTTCTATGCTATGGTATGTTCGATGCAAACCATGCACCTATCTTGCACTGACACTAGCACAGTCTCCAAGCAGACTAAAACGAGATTCCACACGACCCACGTCACTTACGAGTTCCATCGGGTGCGTCCAAAACTATTTATGAGCCTATGGTATATTCAGTGCAAACCACGCACCTATCTTGCATTAAGATTAGCACTATCTCCAAACATACCGAACAGAGCTCGACTAGACCCTTGTCACCTAGAAGTACCATCGGGTGCATCTAAAACGATTTATGAGCCTTTGGTATGTTTGATGCAAACCGAGCACCTATATTGCACCGACGCTAACACCGTCTCAAAACAGATCGAAACGAGATTCTACATGACCCACGTCACCTAGGAGTTTCATCGGTTGCCTCGAATTCTATTTCCGAGCCTACAGAACGTTCGACGCAAACCGTGCACCAATCTTGCATCAAGAGTAACACTATGTCCAATTGGACCGAACCGAGCATCCGGAGCCTCGTCACCTAGGAGTCCCATCGAGTGTGTCCAAAACGATTTCTATGCCAATGGTATGTTCAGTGCAAACCGTGCTCCTATCTTTGCACTAACACTAGCACTGTGTCTAAATGGACTAAAACGAGATTACACATGACCCACGTAACTTACGAGTTCCATCGGGTGCGTCCAAAACTATTTATGAGCCTATGATTCGTTCCGTGCAAAAACCGTGCACCTATCTTGTGTCAAGATTAGCACTATCTCCAAACGGACCAAAAAAAGCTCCACCACACCCTCATCGCCTAGGGATACCATCAGGTGCGTCTAAAACGATTTTTGAGCCTATGGTACGTATGACACAAACCGAGCACCTATCTTGCCCCGACGCTAACACTATCTCAAAATAGATCGAAACAAGATTCCATATGACTCATGTCACCTAGCAGTTTCACTGGGTGCCTCCAATACAATTTCTGAGGGTACGGTACGTTCGATGCAAACTATGCACTAATCTTGCATCAAGAGTAGCACTGTCTGCAAACATACCAAACCGAGCTTACACTTGAGCCTTGTCACCATGGAGTCCCATCGAGTGTGTCCAAAACGATTTCTATGCCTATGGTATGTTTGGTGCAAACTGTGCACCTATCTTGCACTGACACTAGCACTGTCTCCAAGCGGACTAAAACAAGATACCACATGACCCACATAACTAACAAGTTCCATCACATGCGTCCAAAATTATTTATGAGCCTATTGTTCGTTCCATTCAAATCATGCACCTATCTTGCATCAAGATTAGCACTATCTCCAAACAGACCGAACAGAGCTCCACCACACCCTCATCGCCTAGGGATACCATCAGGTGCATCTAAAACGATTTATGAGCCTATGGTACGTTAGACACAAACTGAGCACCTATCTTGCACCGACGCTAACACTGTCTCAAAACAGATCAAAACGAGATTCCACATGACTCACGTCACATAGGAGTTCCATCAGGTGCCTCCAATACTATTTCCGAGCCTACGGTATGTTCAACGCATATGGTGCACCAATCTTGCATCAAGAGTAGCACTATCTCTAAACAGACTGAACCGAGCTTCCACTTGAGACTCGTCACATAGGAGTCCCATCGAGTGCATCCAAAACGATTTCTATGCCTATGGTATGTTCGGTGCAAACCGTGCACATATCTTGCACTAACCCTAGCACTTTCTCCAAGCGGACTAAAAAGAGATTCCACATGACCCACATCACTTACGAGTTCCATCGGGTGCGTCCAAAACTATTTATGTGCCTATGATATATTCAGTGCAAACCACGCACCTATCTTGCATCAAGATTAGAACTATCTCCAATCGGACCGAACAGAGGCTCCACTAGACCCTCGTTACCTAGAAGTACCATCGGGTGCATCTAAAATGATTTATGAGCCTAGGATATGTTTGATGCAAACCGAGCACCTATATTGCACCGATGCTAACATAGTCTCAAAACAGATCAAAACAAGATTCTACATGACCCTCGTCACCTAGAAGTACATTCGGGTGCATCTAAAATGATTTATGAGCCTATGGTATGTTAGATGCAAACCGAGCACCTATATTGCACCGATGCTAACATAGTCTCAAAACAGATCAAAACGAGATTCTACATGACCCACATCACCTAGGAGTTTCATCGGTTGCCTCCAACTCTATTTCCGTGCCTACAAAACGTTCGACGCAAACCGTGCACCAATATTGCATTAAGAGTAGCACTATCTCCAAATGGACTGAACCGAGCATCTGAAGCTTCGTCACCTAGGAGTCCCATCGAGTGTGTCCAAAATGATTTCTATGCCTATGGTATGTTTGGTGCAAACCGTGCACCTATCTTTGCACTAACACTAGCACTATGTCTGGACGGACTAAAACGAGATTACACATGACCCACGCAACTTACGAGTTCCATCAGGTGCGTCCAAAACTATTTATGAGAGTATGATTTGTTCTATGCAAAAACCATGCACCTATCTTGTCTCAAGATTAGCACTATCTCCAAACGGACCGAACAGAGCTCCACCACACCCTCGTCGCCTAGGGATACCATCAGGTGCGTCTAAAACAATTTATGAGCCTATGGTCCATTTGACACAAACCGCGCACCTATCTTGCACCGACGCTAACTCTGTCTCAAAACAAATTGAAACAAGATTCCATATGACTCATGTCACATAGGAGTTCCACTGGGTGTCTCCAATACTATTTTCGAGGGTACGGTACATTCGATGCAAACTATGCAGCAATCTTTCATCAAGAGTAGCACTATCTCCAAAAAGACCGAACTGAGCTTCCACTTGAGCCTCATCACCTAGGAGTTCCATCGAGTGTGTCCAAAACGATTTCTATGCCTATGGTATGTTTGGTGCAAACCGTGCACCTATCTTGCACTGACACTAGCACTGTCTCCAAGCAGACTAAAACGAGATAACACAAGACCCACGGCACTTATGAGTTCCATCGGGTGCGTCCAAAATTATTTATGAGCCTATGGTTCATTCCATGGAAACCTTGCACCTATCTTGTGTCAAGATTAGCACTATCTCCAAACGGACCGAACAGAGCTCCACCAGACCCTCATCACCTAGAAGTACCATCAGGTGTGTCTAAAACGATTTATGAGCCTATGGTACGTTAGACACAAACCGAGCACCTATCTTGCACCGACGCTAACACTGTCTCAAAACATATCAAAACGAGATTCCACATGACTCACGTCACATAGGAGTTCCATCGGGTGCCTCCAATACTATTTCCGAGCCTACGGTATGTTCAACGCATATGGTGCATCAATCTTGCATCAAGAGTAGCACTATCTCCAAATGGACCGAACCGAGCTTCCGAAGCCTCGTCACCTAGGCTCATAAAACGATTTCTATGCCTATGGTATGTTTGGTGCACACCGTGCACCTATCTTGCACAGACACTTGCACTGTCTCCAAGCGGACTAAAATGAGATTCCACACGACCCACGTCACTTACGAGTTCCATCAGGTGCGTCAAAAACTATTTTATGAGCCTATGGTATATTCAGGGCAAACCACGCACTTATCTTGCATCAAGATCAGCACTATCTCCAAACGGACCGAACATAACTCCACCAGACCCTCGTCAACTACAAGTACCATCAGGTGCATCTAAAACGATTTATGAGCCTATGGTATGTTAGACACAAACCAAGCACCTATCTTGCACCGACGCTAACACTGCCACAAAAAAGATCGAAACGAGATTCCACATGACTCACGTCCCCTAGCAGTTCCACCGGGTGCCTCCAATACTATGTCTAAGGGTACGGTACGTTCGATGCAAACTATGCACCAATCTTGCATCAAGAGTAGCACTGTCTCCAAACATACCGAACCGAGCTTACACTTGAGCCTCGTCACCAAGGAGTCCCATCGAGTGTGTCCAAAACGATTTCTATGCCTATGGCATGTTTGGTGCAAACTGTGCACCTATCTTGCACTGACACTAGCACTGTCTCCAAGTGGACTAAAACGAGATACCACACGACCCACGTCACTTACAAGTTCCATCAGGTCCGTCCAAAACTATTTATGAGCCTATGGTTCGCTCCATGCAAACCATGCACCTATCTTGCATCAAGATTAGCACTATCTCCAAACAGATCGAATAGAGCTCCACCACAGCCTCGTCACCTAGGGATACCATCAGGTGCGTCTAAAATGATTTGTGAGCCTATGGTACATTAGACAAAAACTAAGCACCTATCTTGCACCGACGCTAACACTGTCTCAAAACAGATCAAAACGAGATTCCACATGACTCACGTCACATAGGAGTTCCATCGGGTGCCTCCAATACTATTTTCGAGCCTACGGTATGTTCAACGCATATGGTGCACCAATCTTGCATCAAGAGTAGCACTATCTCCAAACAAACTAAACCGAGCTTCCACTTGAGACTCGTCACATAGGAGTCCCATCGAGTGCGTCCAAAACGATTTCTATGCCTATGGTATGTTCGGTGCAAACCGTGCACCTATCTTGCACTAACACTAGCACTATCTCCAAGCGGACTAAAACGAGATTCCACATGACCCATGTCACTTACGAGTTCCATCGGGTGCGTCCAAAACTATTTATGAGCCTATGGTATATTTAGTGCAAACCACGCACCTATCTTGCATCAAGATTAGCACTATCTCCTATCGGACCGAACAGAGCTCCACCAGACCCTCGTTACCTAGAAGTACCATCGGGTGCATCTAAAATGATTTATGAGCCTATGATATGTTTGATGCAAACTGAGCACCTATATTGCACCAACGCTAACATAGTCTCAAAACAGATCGAAACAAGATTCTACATGACCCTCGTCACCTAGAAGTACACTCGGGTGCATCTAAAATGATTTATGAGCCTATGGTATGTTAGATGCAAACCGAGCACCTATATTGCACCGATGCTAACATACTCTCAAAACAGATCAAAACGAGATTCTACATGACCCACATCACCTAGGAGTTTCATCAGTTGCCTCCAATTCTATTTCCGTGCCTACAAAACGTTCGATGCAAACCGTGCACCAATATTGCATCAAGAGTAGCACTATCTCCAAATGGACTGAACCGAGCATCTGAAGCTTCGTCACCTAGGAGTCCCATCGAGTGTGTCCAAAACGATTTCTATGCCTATGGTATGTTTGGTGCAAACCATGCACCTATCTTTGCACTAACACTAGCACTATGTCTAGACGGACTAAAATGAGATTACACTTGACCCACGCAACTTACGAGTTCCATTGGGTGCGTCCAAAAATATTTATGAGAGTATGATTCGTTCCGTGCAAAAACCATGCACCTATCTTGTGTCAAGATAAGCACTATCTCCAAACGGACCGAACAGAGCTCCACCACACCCTCGTCGCCTAGGGATACCATCAGGTGCGTCTAAAATGATTTATGAGCCTATGGTCCATTTGACACAAACCGAGCACCTATCTTGCACCGACGCTAACTCTGTCTCAAAACAAATCGAAACAAGATTCCACATGACTCACGTCACCTAGGAGTTCCACCGGGTGCCTCCAATACTATTTTCGAGGGTAGGGTACATTCGACGCAAACTATGCAGCAATCTTTCATCAAGAGTAGCACTATCTCCTAATAGACCGAACCGAGCTTCCACTTGAGCCTCATCACCTAGGAGTCCCATCGAGTGTGTCCAAAACGATTTCTATGCCTATGGTATGTTTGGTGCAAACCGTGCACCGATCTTGCACTGACACTAGCACTGTCTCCAAGCAGACTAAAACGAGATAACACACGACCCACGACACTTATGAGTTCCATCAGGTGTGTCCAAAATTATTTATGAGCCTATGGTTCGTTCCATGCAAACCTTGCACCTATCTTGTGTTAAGATTAGCACTATCTAGAAATGGACCGAACAGAGCTCCACCAGACCTTCATCACCTAGAAGTACCATTAGGTGTGTCTAAAACGATTTATGAGCCTATGGTACATTAGACACAAACCGAGCACCTATCTTGCACCGACGCTAGCACTGTCTTAAAACAGATTGAAACGAGATTCTACATGACCCACGTCACCTAGAAGTTTCATCAGTTGCCTCCAATTCTATTTCTGAGCCTACAGAACGTTCAACGCAAACCGTGCACCAATCTTGCATCAAGAGTAGCACTATCTCCAAATGGACCAAACTGAGTTTCCGGAGCCTCGTCACCTAGGATTCCCATCGAGCGTGTCCAAAACAATTTCTATGGCTATGGTTTGTTCAGTGCAAACCGTGCACCTATCTTTGCACTAACACTAGCACTGTGTCTAAACGGACTAAAACGAGATTACACACGACCCACGTAACTTACCAGTTCCATCGGGTGCATCCAAAACTATTTATGGGCCTGTGGTTCGTTCCGTGCAAAAACCATGCACCTATCTTGTGTCAAGATTAGCACTATCCCCAAACGGACCGAACAGAGCTCCACCACACCCTCATCGCCTAGGGATACAATCAGGTGCATCTAAAATGATTTATGAGCCTATGGTTCATTTGACACAAACCGAGCACCTATCTTGCACCGACGCTAACATTGTCTCAAAACAGATCAATATGAGATTCCACATGACTCACGTCACCTAGCAGTTCCACCAGGTGTCTCCAATACTATTTCTGAGGGTACAATACGTTCAACGCAAACTATGCACCAATCTTGCATCAAGAGTAGCACTATCTAAAAACAGACTGAACCGAGCTTCCACTTAAGCCTCATCACCTAGGAGTCCCATTGAGTGTGTTCAAAATGATTTCTATGCCTATGGTATGTTCGTTGCAAACCGTGCACCTATCTTGCACTGACACTAGCACTGTCTCCAAGCGGACTAAAATGCGATTCCACACGACCCACGTCACTTACGAGTTCCATCGGTTGCGTCCAAACATATTTATGAGCCTATGGTTCGTTCCATGCAAACCATGCACCTATCTTGCATCAAGATTAACACTATCTCCAAACGGACCGAACAGAGCTCCACCAGACCCTCGTCACCTCGAAGTACCATCGGGTCGATCGAAAACGATTTATGAGCCTATCGTACATTAGACTTAAATCGAGCACCTATCTTGCACCAACGCTAACACTATCTCAAAACAGATCGAAACAAGATTCCACATGACTCACATCACAAAGGAGTTCCATCGGGTGCCACCAATACTATTTCTGAGCCTACGGTATGTTCAACGCAAACGGTGCACCAATCTTGCAAAAAGAGTAGCCCTATCTCCAAACAGACCGAACCAAGCTTCCACTTGAGCCTCGTCACGTAGGAGTCCCATCGAGTGTGTCCAAAATGATTTCTATGCCTATGGCATGTTCGGTGCAAACCGTGCACCTATCTTGCACTGACACTAACTCTGTCTCCAAGCGGACTAAATCGAGATTCCACATGACCCACGTCACTTACGAGTTCCATCGGGTGCGTCCAAAACTATTTATGAGCCTATGGTTCGTTCCATGCAAACTATGCACCTATCTTGCATCAAGATTAGCACTATCTCTAAACGGACCGAACAGAGCTCCACCAGACCCTCGTCACCTAGAAGTACCATCGGGTCCATCTAAAACAATTTATGAGCCTATCATACGTTAGACACAAGCCGAGCACCTATCTTGCACCGATGCTAACACTGTCTCAAAACAGATCAAAACAAGATTCCACATGACTCACGTCACAAAGGAGTTCCATCGACAATACTATTTCTGAGCCTACGGTATGTTCAATGCAAACAGTGCACCAATCTTGCACCAAGAGTAGCACTATCTCCAAACAGACTGAACCGAGCTTTCACTTGAGCCTCGTCACATAGGAGTCCCATCGAGTCCATCCTAAACGATTTCTATGCCTATGGTATGTTCGGTGCAAACCGTGCACCTATCTTGCACTAACACTAGCACTGTCTCCAAATAGACTAAAATGAGATTCCACACGACCCGCGTCTCTTATGAGTTCCATCGGGTGCGTCCAAAACTATTTATGAGCCTATGGTATATTCTAGGCAAACCACACACCTATCTTGCATCAAGATTAGCACTATCTCCAAACGGTCCGAACAGAGCTCCACCAGACCCTCGTCACCTAGAAGTACCATCGGGTGCATCTAAAACGATGTATGAGCCTATGGTATGTTCGACGCAAACCGAGCACCTATATTGCACCAACGCTAACACTGTCTCAAAACAGATCGAAACGAGATTCTACATGACCCACGTCACCTAGGAGTTTCATCAGTTGCCTCCAATTCTATTTCTGAGCCTACAGAACGTTCAACGCAAACCGTGCACTAATCTTGCATAAAGAGTAGCACTATCTCCAAATGGACCGAACCGAGCTTCCGGAGCCTCGTCACCTAGGAGTCCCATCGAGTGTGTCCAAAACGATTTCTATGCCTATGGTATGTTTGGTGCAAATCGTGCACCTATCTTGCACAGACACTAGCACTATCTCCAAGCGGACTAAAACGAGATTCCACACGACCCACGTCACTTATGAGTTCCATCAGGTGCGTCCAAAACTATTTATGAGCCTATGGTTCATTCCATGCAAACCATGCACCTATCTTGCATCAAGATTAGCACTATCTCCAAACGGATCGAACAGAGCTCCACCAGACCCTCGTCACCAAGAAGTACCATCGAGTCCATCTAAAACGATTTATGAGCCTACGGTACATTAGACACAAACCGAGCACCTATCTTGCACCAACGCTAACACTGTCTCAAAACAGATCAAAACAAGATTCCACATCACTCACGTCACAAAGGAGTTCCATCGGGTGCCTCCAACACTATTTCTGAGCCCACGGTATGTTCAACACAAACGGTGCACCAATCTTGCATCAAGAGTAGCATTATCTCCAAACAGACTGAACCGAGCTTCCACTTGAGCCCCGTCACATAGGAGTGCCATCGAGTGCATCCAAAACAATTTCTATGCCTATGGTATGTTCGGTGCAAACCATGCACCTATCTTGCACTGACACTAGCACTGTCTCCAAGCGGACTAAAATGAGATTCCACATGACCCACGTCATTTACGAGTTCCATCGGGTGCGTCCAAAACTATTTATGAGCCTATGGTATAATCAGGGCAAACCACACACCTATCTTGCATCAAGATTAGCACTATCTCTAAACGGACCGAACAGAGCTCCACCAGACCCTCGTCACCTAGAAGTACCATCGGGTGCATCTAAAATGATTTATGACCTATGGTATGTTTGATGCAAACCGAGCACCAATATTGCACTAATGCTAACACTGTCTCAAAACCGAACGAAACAAGATTCTACATGACCCACGTCACCTAGGAGTTTAATCGGTTGCCTCCAATTCTATTTCTGAGCCTACAGAGCGTTCAATGCAAACCGTGCACCAATCTTGCATCAAGAGTAGCACTATCTCCAAATGGACCGAACCGAGCTTCCGGAGCCTCGTCACCTAGGAGTCCCATCGAGTGTGTCCAAAATGATTTCTATGCCTATGGTATGTTCGGTGCAAACCATGCACCTATCTTGCACAGACACTAGCACTGTCTCCAAGCAGACTAAAACGAGATTCCACACGGCCCACGTCACTTACGAGTTCCATCGGGTGCGTCCAAAACTATTTATGAGCCTATGGTTTGTTCTAAGCAAACCATGGACCAATCTTGCATCAAGATTAGCACTATCCCCAAACAGACCGAACAGAGCTCCACCAGACCCTCATCACCTAGAAGTACCATTAAGTGCATCTAAACCGATTTACGAGCCTAAGGTACGTTAGACACAAACCGAGCACCTATCTTGCACCGATGCTAACACTGTCTCAAAACAGATCAAAACAAGATTCCACTTGACTCACATCACAAAGGAGTTCCATCGAGTGCCTCCAATACTATTTCTGAGCCTACGGTATGTTCAACGCAAACGGTGCACCAATCTTGCATCAAGAGTAGCACTATCTCCAAACAGACTGAACCGAGCTTCCCCTTGAGCCTCGTCACATAGAAGTCCAATCGACTGTGTCCAAAACGACTTCTATGCCTATGGTATGTTCGGTGCAGACCATGCACCTATCTTGCACTGACACTAGCATTGTCTCCATGCCGACTAAAATGAGATTGCACACGACCCACGTCACTTACGAGTTCCATCGGGTGCATCCAAAACTATTTATGAGCCTATGATATATTCAGGGCAAACCACGCACCTATCTTGCATCAAGATTAGCACTATCTCCAAAAGGCCGAATAGAGCTCCACCAGACCCTCGTCACCTAGAAGTACCATCGGGTGCATCTAGAACGATTTATGAGCCTATGGTATGTTTGATGCAAACCGAGGACCTATATTGCACCAAAGCTAACACTGTCTCAAAATAGATCGAAATGAGATTCTACATGACCCACGTCACTTAGGAGTTTCATCGGTTGCCTCCAATTCTATTTCTGAGCCTACAGAACATTCAATGCAAACCATGCACCAATCTTGCATCAAGAGTAGTACTATCTCCAAATGGACCGAACCGAGCTTCCGAAGCATCGTCACCTAGGATTCCCATCGAGTGTGTCCAAAATGATTTCTATGCCTATGGTTTGTTCGGTGCAAACCGTGCACCTATCTTTGCACTAACACTAGCACTGTGTCTAAATGGACTAAAACGAGGTTACACATGACCCACGTAACTTACGAGTTCCATCAGATGCATCTAAAACTATTTATGAGCCTCTGGTTGTTCGTTCCGTGCAAAAACCATGCACCTATCTTGTGTCAAGATTAGCACTATCTCCAAACGAACCAAACAAAGCTCCACCACACCCTCCTCACCTAGGGATACAATCAGGTGCATCTAAAATGATTTATGAGCCTATGGTACATTTGACACAAACCGAGCACCTATCTTGCACCGACGCAAACACTATCTCAAAACAGATCAAAACGAGATTCCACATGACTCACGTCACCTAGCAGTTCCACCGGGTGCCTCCAATACTATTTCCGAGGGTACGGTACGTTCAACACAAACTATGCACCAATCTTGCATCAAGAGTAGCACTATCTAAAAACAGACCGAACCAAGCTTCCACTTGAGCCTCGTCACATAGGAGTCCCATCGAGTGTGTCCAAAACGATTTATATGCCGATGGTATGTTCGGTGCAAACCGTGCACTGACACTAGCACTGCCTCCAAGCGGACTAAAACACGATTCCACACGACCCACATCACTTACGAGTTCCATCGGGTGCGTCCAAAACTATTTATGAGCCTATGGTTCGTTCCATGCAAACCATGCACCTATCTTGCATCAGTATAGCACTATCTCCAAATGGACCAAATAGAGCTCCACCAGAGCCTCGTCACCTAGAAGTACCATCGGGTCCGTCTAAAATGATTTATGAGCCTATGGTACGTTAGACACAAACCGAGCACCTATCTTGCACCGATGCTAACACAGTTTCAAAACAGATCAAAACAAGATTCCACATGACTCACGTCACATAGGAGTCCCATCGACTGCGTCCAAAATGACTTCTATGCCTATGGTATGTTCGGTGCAAACCGTACACCTATCTTGCACTTACACTAGCACTGTCTCCATGCCGACTAAAACGAGATTGCACACGACCCACGTCACTTACGAGTTCCATCGGGTGCGTCCAAAACTATTTATGTGCCTATGGTATATTCAGGGCAAACCACGCACCTATCTTGCATCAAGATTAGCACTATCTCCAAACAGACCAAACAGAGCTCCACCAGACCCTCGTCACCTAGAAGTACCATCGGGTGCGTCTAAAATGATTTATGAGCCTATGGTATGTTTGATGCAAACCGAGCACCTATATTGCACCAAAGCTAACACTGTCTCAAACCAGATTGAAATGAGATTCTACATGACCCACGTCACATAGGAGTTTCATCGGTTGCCTCCAATTCTATTTTTGAGCCTACAGAACGTTCAATGCAAACCGTGCATCAATCTTGCATCAAGAGTAGCACTATCTCCAAATGGACCGAACCGAGCTTCCGGAGCATCGTCACCTAGGATTCCCATCGAGTGTGTCCAAAATGATTTCTATGCCTATGGTATGTTCGGTGCAAACCGTGCACCTATCTTTGCACTAACACTAGCCCTGTGTCTAAACAGACTAAAGCAAGGTTACACATGACCCACGTAACTTACGAGTTCCATGTTGACGGTTCTTAAGTATCAATTATAACCATCAAATAAATAAAGAAAAGGACCTATATGCAAGCAACACCTAGAATTAGGGTTTGATCTAATAGAATTCCACAAGTTTTGCTGTTTATCTATTTCTGCAGGGGGTTATCAGGAAATACGGAAGAAAGGCCCACATGTCAGATTAATAACGGGATATTAACCGAACACGTAATTATCTTACATCTAGAAGATTCCAGAAGCCACGGGAACGAACGGGAGCCGTAACGGGCCAGGACACAGGGCGCCCGCCCTGTGCCCTAGGGCACCCGCCCTGCCCCCGGGACCAATCAGGTCGAGTCTCGCGGATTATGCTCCACCACCTTTGAGGATCAAGGAAAACCGTAGGATGAAGGTCGGTTTGATCCGACGGTCCAGATTCATCCAAAAGGGCTATATAAGCAAGGCCCCTGACCCCTGGTGGAGAAGACCCCAATTCATTATTCAGTTGCATATCTCTAGTTAGGGTTTAGAGAGAGAGGTTCCCTCTAGGGTTCCCACCTCTTAGGGCTTAGCATCCAATGTGAAAGTAGAATTAGTTCTACTAGATTGAGAGAGATAGAGTGGAAGTGTAAATCGGAGGAAGCCGGCCTGTCGGTGTCTACTCCGAGGTTGTACCTGCGGGATCAAGTTCTCCTAACCCGAGGCTTGTTGTCAGGATTCTTCAGTATTTCGACTTCTAAATTCTAGTAAGTTCTTTGTTTTATTGTTCTTTGGTTTATGAGTTTACTTTGATCTCTTCGCGTAGAGTTTAGAGTAATCATCTCTAGCGTAAACGTGGTGTTTAAGCTAGGATACTCATAGATATCCCCTCGTCTAGCCGGACCGTGGTAGTAGCGAGGAACGTGACAATTCCGAGTTACCTTTGTATTCCATATCCCGTTAGCAGGATCGATAGGGTTTATAGGTGCGGGTTGAACATCCTTTGTGGTGTCTAGATTCCGTAAACCTCCCCAATAGAACAGTAGATCATCCTTACCAAGGTTAGAAGAAGAGTGCGGTTGTAGTCTTCTCTATACATCACTCACATCGAATCATAGTGGTTGTAGCCTAAAGGTTAGTAGTAATAGATTTGGTTAGTCAGATGCACTCTTTCTCCTAAAGGTAAAAATATAAATACGATACCCAGGATAACATCTCGGGTGAAGTGCTCACCGATATCCATGCGCTTGCGGATCCTATTTCCTAATTGCGTTACCAAATATCAACAAGCATTTCTGGCACCGTTGCCGGGGAGAAAGACGGTTTGCTGAGATAACCTTGAGTCTTACTACTAGCTTGTATTCATACTTTTTATTTTCATATCTTTTTCATTCTTTCTTTTTCTTTTTACCAAAAATGGAAAACCAAGGTTCTATATCTATCTTTGATGCCGCAACACCTTCAGCAACTGACCTTTTACCATGGGAGTCATCACAGCCTATCCAAACATCCCAGTATAAGTTAAGTTCAAGGTTGATTGCGATGATTCAAAATTTATCTTTTTCGGGAAAGGAAGACGAAAACCCTTTCCTTCATATTAGAGATTTTGAGCAGACATGCGATTGTCTTCGCATTGATGGCATCTCTGATAAGACTTTACGTTGGAAGCTTTTTCCTTTTTCTTTAAGAGGAAAAGCTAGACGATGGTATAGTCAGAAGATAAGTCAACAGCAAGGTGAATGGGGAGTTTTAAGAGCCAACTTTTGTCTAGATTTTTATTCCCTTGACCGTACTGGTGACCTTAGACTCGAAGTCCTATCTTTTAAACAAAAAGATAATGAAACTTTGGGGAAATCCTGGAAACGTTTTTCTGATCTTTTAGAATCTGGTCCAAAACTTTTGCTTGAAGACACTGTTCTTTTATTTCACTTTTTTCGAGGTCTTCAGAAAGATAATAAACAAATGCTGTATACTATGGCTAGAGGTTCTTTCTTTCGTATCCCTACTGATGAAGCTAAGGGGATCTTGAATAGAATCCTAGAAGCTGAGATGGATAATGCCCTCCATGATAAAACCGACGAAGCCGAAGTAGACACTCTGCCAAATTTTTCATCTACTTTAGCTATCCCAGGTTCTGAGCCACAAAAGGAAGAAATTCTACCATCTGATTTCATGCTAGACATAGAATCTGATCTCTTTGCCGATTTTGGAAACATTTCAAACTACCATTCTATAGACCAACCCCAAAATGGCCAATTTAGCATTTGTTTACCAAGTGAACGTCAATTGAGAGAGCTTATCTCGGTTATGAGTAGCGAATGGTTAGAGGAGTCAGAGCTTTCCTCTAAAGTAATCCGAGTGGACACACCCTCTATAACTATACGCTGTGCTTATAATTCTGATCAATTTAACGCTCTCTATAATCCTGTTGTAGGGATCAATATTATGTCCGAAGCTTTTGCACTTAATTTATTTGGGAAACTTGTTTTAACCCCCACAACAAAGGTCATAAAGGAATCTTCGGGACGATTAGTCCCCAGTCTTGGAATTATTAATGTCCTACCCTTTATGGTAGAAGGCTCCATGGTTCATTTGAACTTTTATATCTTTGATATATGGGGTTTCGACCTACTGATTGGACAACCTTTTAGAAGACTCCTTTATGAAGGTCAAACTGGAAAGCTCCACATTTCCTTGGGAAAGGATTTTAAACTTCCAATTACAATAACTCACTCCTTGAATAATAAGACCGAGCCATATCTTTTGCCTGATCCTATGGAGGAGGTAAAGGCTGCATCTCTAGAACTTTTAGATGATCCAGACTTAGAAGAGGAAGCCCCCTTCTTCACTGAAGAAGAGGCCGAACCTTCTGAACCTGAACCCTTAGATGAGTTTGCAGAAACACCTAGACCCCCCATAGAACTCAAAACTTTACCACCCGGTCTTACCTATGCTTTCCTAAACAATAATCCAGAGTTTCCTGTGATCGTTAGTAATAAACTCACTCAGGAGCAAACTCTGCGATTAATGACCATTCTTGAAAAACACCACTCTGTTTTCAGCTACTCACTTCAAGATCTCACAGGAATCAGTCCTATGATTTGTACCCATCGTATTCCGACAGATCCTTCTGTTACACCCTCTCGAGAGCCTCAACGTAGACTTAACAACGTGATGAGAGAGGTAGTTAAAAAAGAAGTTATAAAGTTGCCGCATGTAGGGATTATATATCCTGTGCCGCATAGTGAGTGGGTAAGCCCTGTTCAAGTTATGCCTAAAAAGGGAGGCATGACTGTTGTTACTAATGATAAGAATGAGCTAATTCCGCAACGCGCCGTCACTGGGTGCCGGATGTGCATAGACTATAGAAAACTTAATAAAGCCACGAAAAAGGATCATTTTCCTTTGCCTTTTATAGATGAGATGCTTGAGCGGTTAGCAAAACACTCGTTTTTCTATTTTCTAGATGGATATTCAGGGTATCACCAGATCCCTATCCATCCTGATGATCAAAGTAAAACCACTTTTACATGCCCATATGGAACGTATGCTTATCGTAGAATGTCTTTTGGGTTATGTAATGCACCAGCTTCTTTTCAAAGATGTATGATGTCTATATTTTCTGATATGATTGAAGAGATTATGGAAGTTTTCATGGATGATTTCTCAGTTTATGGAAAAACTTTTGATAGTTGTCTTGAGAACTTAGATAAGGTTTTGCAAAGATGTGAAGAAAAGCACTTAATCCTTAATTGGGAAAAATGTCATTTTATGGTTAGAGAAGGAATAGTGCTAGGACACCTAGTGTCTGAAAGAGGTATTGAGGTAGATAGAGCTAAAATTGAAGTAATTGAACAACTACCTCCACCTGTGAATATAAAAGGAATTCGAAGTTTTCTTGGCCATGCTGGTTTTTATCGCAGATTTATAAAAGACTTTTCATTTATTGCGAGACCACTTACTCTTTTGCTAGCCAAGGATGCTCCTTTCGAATTTGATGATGCATGTCTAAATTCTTTCAATTTATTAAAGCAAGCACTCATCTCTGCACCAATCATTCAACCCCCTGATTGGTCGTTGCCTTTTGAAATTATGTGTGATGCTAGTGATTATGCTGTGGGGGCAGTTTTGGGACAAACTAAAGATAAAAAGCATCATGCAATTGCTTATGCAAGTAAAACTTTGACAGGAGCTCAACTTAATTATGCAACCACTGAAAAAGAGCTTCTGGCTATTGTTTTTGCCATTGATAAATTTAGATCTTATTTAGTTGGAGCTAAGATAATTGTTTACACTGATCATGCTGCACTAAAATATTTGCTCACTAAGAAAGATGCTAAACCTCGCTTAATCAGATGGATTTTATTACTCCAAGAATTTGACTTAGAAATAAAAGATAAAAAGGAGTAGAAAATTCTGTTGCTGATCACTTGTCTAGAATGTACTTTAAGAATTCACAGGAACCCCCCATTAATGACTCACTCCGGGACGACATGCTTTACGGGATTAACAGATCTGACCCCTGGTATGCAGATATTGTTAATTTTATGGTTTCAGGTTATGTACCACCCGGAGCAAACAAGAAGAAGCTTATTCAGGAAAGTCGTTCACATATATGGGATGAGCCATATCTCTTCCGAGTATGCGCTGATGGCCTACTTAGAAGATGTGTGACCACTGAGGAAGGATTGAAGATCATCGACAGATGTCACTCATCACCATACGGAGGTCACTATGGAGCATTCCGTACACATTCAAAGATCTGGCAATGTGGATTCTACTGGCCTATGATGTACGATGACACGAAGCAATATATCAGAAGATGTGGGCCATGTCAAAGGCACGGAAACATAAATACAAGGGATGCCATGTCACTCACCAACAACCTTCAGATTGAACTCTTTGATGTCTGGGGAATAGACTACATGGGTCCATTTCCCCCATCTAAGAAGTGTGAGTTCATCTTGGTGGCGGTTGATTACGTCTCCAAGTGGGTAGAGGCACTACCTTGCAAACATGCCGACAATATCAGTTCGAAGAGGATGTCTGAGGAAATCATATTTCCAAGATTTGGAGTCCCCAGGATAGTGATAAGTGATGGAGGATCACACTTCATTGACAAGCGCTTCGAGCACTATCTATCAAGACATGGAATCCGTCACAACCTCGCTACTCCCTATCATCCTCAGACAAGTGGCCAAGCAGAGACTTCTAACAAGCAAATCAAGAACATTCTTCAGAAGACGGTGAACGAGATGGGAACGGCATGGAAGGACAAGTTACCCGATGCACTCTGGGCTTACCGGACAGCATACAAGACCCCAATTGGAATGTCTCCATACCAATTGGTATATGGAAAGACCTGTCACCTACCTGTTGAACTTGAGTTCAAGGCACACTGGGCCATAAAAAGATGGAATATGGACCTAGATATCGCCGAAAAACATAGAAGAATGCAATTATCGGAGTTAGAAGAATGGCGGGAGAAAGCATATCACAATTCAAAGATCTACAAAGAAAGAGTCAAGAGATGGCATGACAAGAGGATCAAGAAGAAGGAGTTCTCACCCGGAGATAAGGTATTACTTTTTAATTCTAGGGTGAAGCTTTTCGGGCATGGAAAGCTCCGGAGCAAATGGGAAGGACCATTCAAGGTAATTCATTCATCATCCCACGGAGCTATCACACTTCTAAATGACGAAGGTACGTTATTCAAGGTAAATGGTCAACGTCTTAAATTATTTTTAGAGCCCAATAAAGAATTAGAAGAAATAGACGTGATCAATTTTTACCTTCCAATTAAAAATTAAAGTCCGACGCTTTTAATTTGACGTTTTTGGGCCAAGTATATATTTTTTCGGGATAAAAACATGGTGAGAAACACGCTCGAGAAAGCAGGCTTGTAGAGGAGCCGGACACAGGGCGGGCGCCCTGAGGATGAGGGCGGGCGCCCTGCCCCTGTCTCCCCTCGGCCCCAGACTTCTCCCACGCGATAACCTCGCCCGTTGCTATCTGGAAAATTCCGTCCTCGGTTTGTTTCGCAAACATGACGGCGGGAAGAGTCCCGACCATGCACGAGAGCAGTTTTTACCCCCTATATAAACAGACCCCCAACGTCAGCTTTTAGCACCAATTCATTCAAGCCTTCTCTCCTTCCTCAAATTAGATCTTGCTTAGTTCCTAGCTGCTCCAATGGCCGAGAAGTTCCACGTCGATTGGGAAGTCGTCCCCTACGACCTCAACAAGAAGCCCAAGGAGGATCCCGACGCCTACGCTCTCATCCCGGCCAACACAGAGCGACAGCTAGAAGCCATGCCACCACGTCAACGCAGCTCTGCCCAATCCTACTTTGCTCGCCCAGTTCTTACCGCACCTACGCAGCCCCTATTGCTCGAAGGCTCGCCATCATCGTCGAAAGGGAAGGAGATCATCAAGGTACCAGCCGGAACAAAGATCCTGCCGCCAAAACCCAATGAGCGGATCATCGGAGTGAAGACCAACCGGAGCAGCGAGATCTCTAGTGTCCGCTATACCACGGAGGAGAGACCTTACTTCGAGGGTGTTAGGGCAGCTAAGGTCCGCTTCGTTCCTCCGAAGGAAGCACCCAAGCATGCTCTTAATGCATTATAGAACAGATGTGGATGAGGAGCTACGGGTGATCAAGAACAGCATTATAGAAATTCAGAACTCCAATATCTCTATGGATCGGAGGACCTTCAACCATAACACTACGATCCTAAAGCTACGGGATGACCTTGCCGACGACAAGAGGATCGATGAGTTAGAGCATAGTCTTAGGAGGCGTGAGCGTTGCTGAGCTATCTAGATTAGATCTTGGGGCTATATATGTCTTAGTTATTATTAGATTCGATTAGGTTCGCTTATAATCAGTTTAGATCTATTATATTCGGTTATTATTATTCGGTTGTAATAAATGCCTCAAGATTAATAAAGATTATTATTAGTATGTCTTGTGTGTCTCTACTTTACTTTTGTGCAAGAAAGCAGAAAACAAGTATGGGGGAGATTCCCTGACATGTCACACACACTTCGATCGCACCACTCCATGAACCAGGTACACACTCTGCACACTTCTATTACACACTTACACACTCACCTTAGTTTGTGCAGAATTTTATCTCTCTAAACATGATAAATTAAAAGGATAAAAATGCTTATAATCATGATCAATCTCACTCTGTGATATTTCCTGGAAACCTGCAATTATTAAAATTATTTCAAAACCCTGTGTTGCTAAAAGTCATTGTGGAATAAGAGATGGTAAGGGTATGAGTACCTTATTCTTAGTATCTTTATTGCTTGAAGAATTTGTTTTAAAAATCTCAAAATTATAGCTACCATCCTCAAGTTTTATATGCCTGCTAAACATGAAAATATTAATTAAAGCTATCTGCTTTGGATTGAGTTTGTTCAAAACAAGTTAGACCCTTGTTGAGAGATTTATCATACTCCTAAGATCAAGACATTTTTATTCAGAAAGATTCACCCTTCCGAAGTATTATTGCGTTAGAGGCATGGGCTATGCAAAATTATGAATATATCGAGGAAATAAAAAGGAGCAAGTGCTCGATAACCTCGTGGAAAAAAATGGACAAGTGTCCGGCAGTAGAATTAGGGGTACCTCGGTATCCACCCAAAATGAAAAAAAATGAGATATGATAAAAATAAGATGGAAAGAAAATGATAGCCCATGGTCCCTCTAATAAGCAATATGCCAGTAGGAGTGACAAGTTTTTAATTTTCAAAATCTTTGATCTAAGAGTGGCATTCTTCTCCTCGGATCCGGTTTTGACCATACAATAAATGCAAGGTATGTATGCTTAAAGAATTATTTTTGCAAAATCAAAACAGCCTCAGAGAGAAATATAAAAGATAATGAGTGACTCTGAGAGCACCTATGAGGATAAAGGTATGCTAAGTTTTTCTTTTCAAAAATATGTAAAAACTCCAAGTGATAGGGATTAAGAAGAAGAAAGGCTCTTTACTCTGACCATATATTTCCCTGACTATAAGTGCACAGTGGATTTTTACAACACCCTGCAGGTATGAAAGAATGTTTCAACCCCAGATGTTTTATTAACCAACCTTTTCTCGAGGACGAGTAAAAGCCTAAGTATGGGGGTGTTTGTTGACGGTTCTTAAGTATCAATTATAACCATCAAATAAATAAAGAAAAGGACCTATATGCAAGCAACACCTAGAATTAGGGTTTGATCTAACAGAATTCCACGAGTTTTGCTGTTTATCTATTTCTGCAGGGGGTTATCAGGAAATACGGAAGAAAGGCCCACATGTCGGATTAATGATGGGATATTAACCGAACACGTAATTATCTTACATCTAGAAGATTCCAGAAGCCACGGGAACGAACGGGAGCCGTAACGGGCCAGGACACAGGGCGCCCGCCCTGTGCCCTAGGGCGCCCGCCCTGCCCTCGGGACCAATCAGGTCGAGTCTCGCGGATTATGCTCCACCGCCTTTGAGGATCAAGGAAAACCGTAGGATGAAGGTCGGTTTGATCTAACGGTCCAGATTCATCCAAAAGGGCTATATAAGCAAGGCCCCTGACCCCTGGTGGAGAAGACCCCAATTCATTATTCAGTTGCATTTCTCTAGTTAGGGTTTAGAGAGAGAGGTTCCCTCTACGGTTCCCACCTCTTATGGCTTAGCATCCAATGTGAAAGTAGAATTAGTTCTACTAGATTGAGAGAGATAGAGTGGAGGTGTAGATCGGAGGAAGCCGGCCTGTCGGTGTCTACTCCGAGGTTGTACCTGCGGGATCAAGTTCTCCTAACCCGAGGCTTGTTCTCAGGATTCTTCAGTATTTCGACTTCTAAATTCTAGTAAGTTCTTTGTTTTATTGTTCTTTGGTTTATGAGTTTACTTTGATCTCTTCGCGTAGAGTTTAGAGTAATCATCTCTAGCGTAAACGTGGTGTTTAAGCTAGGATACTCATAGATATCCTCTCGTCTAGCCGGACCGTGGTAGTAGTTAGGAACGTGACAATTCCGAGTTACCTTTGTATTCCATATCCCGTTAGTAGGATCGATAGGGTTTATAGGTGCGGGTTGAACATCCTTTGTGGTGTCTAGATTCCGTAAACCTCCCCAATAGAACAGTAGATCATCCTTACCAAGGTTAGAAGAAGAGTGCGGTTGTAGTCTTCTCTATACGTCACTCACATCGAATCATAGTGGTTGTAGCCTAAAGGTTAGTAGTAATAGATTTGGTTAGTCAGATGCACTCTTTCTCCTAAAGGTAAAAATATAAATACGATACCCAGGATAACATCTCGGGTGAAGTGCTCACCGATATCCGTGTGCTTGCGGATCCTATTTCCTAATTGCGTTACCAAATATCAACATTCCATCGGGTGCATCCAAAACTATTTATGAGCCTATGGTTGTTCGTTCCATGCAAAAACCATGCACCTATCTTGTGTCAAGATTAGCACTATCTCCAAACGGACCGAACAGAGCTCCACCACACCCTCGTCGCCTAGGGATACAATCAAGTGCATCTAAAATGATTTATGAGCCTATGGTACGTTTGACACAAACCGAGCACATATCTTGCACCGACGCTAGCACTATCTCAAAACAGATCGAAACGAGATTCCACATGACTCACGTCACCTAGCAGTTCCACCGGGTGCCTCAAATACTATTTCCGAGGGTACAGTACGTTCAACACAAACTATGCACCAATCTTGCATCAAGAGTAGCACTATCTAAAAACAGACCGAACCGAGCTTCCACTTGAGCCTCGTCACATAGGAGTCCCGTCGAGTGTGTCCAAAACGATTTATATGCCGATGGTATCTTTGGTGTAAACCGTGCACCTATCTTGCACTGAAACTAGCACTGTCTCCAAGTGGACTAAAACGCGATTCCACACGACCCACGTCACTTACGAGTTCCATCGGGTGCGTCCAAAACTATTTATGAGCCTATATTTCATTCCATGCAAACCATGCACCTATCTTGCATCAAGATTAGCACTATCTCCAAACGGACCGAACAGAGCTCCACCAGAGCCTCATCACCTAGAAGTACCATCGGGTCAGTCTAAAACAATTTATGAGCCTATGGTACGTTAGACACAAACCGAGCACCTATCTTGCACCGACGCTGACACTGTTTCAAAATAGATCAAAACAAGATTCCCCATGACTCACGTCACAAAGGAGTTCCATCGGGTGCGTCCAATACTATTTCCGAGCCTACGGTATGTTCAACGCAAACGGTGCACCAATCTTGCACCAAGAGTAGCACTATCTCCAAACAGACTGAACCGAGCTTCCACTTGAGCCTCGTCACATAGGAGTCCCATCGAGTGCGTCCAAAATGATTCCACATGACCCACATCACTTACGAGTTCCATCAGGTGAGTCCAAAACTATTTAAGAGCCTATGGTATATTCAGTGCAAACCACGCACTTATCTTGCATCAAGATTAGCATTGTCTCCAAACAGACCAAACAGAGCTCCACGAGACCCTCGTCACCTAAAAGTACCATCGGGTGCATCTAAAATGATTTATGAGCCTATGGTATGTTTGATGCAAACCGAGCACCTATATTCCACCGATGCTAACACAGTCTCAAAACAG